>APFE030062802.1:55695-74187 GCA_000404065.3 Pinus taeda
TTCGTCCCACTAGATAGTGTCTCCAAATCTTTAAAGCTAGTACTACAGCAGCTAATTCTAAATCGTGAGTAGCATAGAGTTCTTCATGAGGTTTTAACTTCCTGGAAGCATATGCTATTACTCCTCTATCCTGCATCAACACTACACCTAGTCCCTGTTTGGATGCATCAGTACATACTGTAAAATCTTTGTCCATGTCAGGGACTCTTAGAATCGGTGCACTGGTGAGTAGTCTTTTGAGTTCAGAGAATGCTTTGCTACATTCCTCGATCCATTCATACTTAACACCTTTTCGCTGAAGGGTTGTAATTGGCTTTGCGATTTTGGAGAACCCTTCTACAAATCTTTGGTAATAACCGGCTAAACCCATAAAGCTTCGTATCTCATGAGCATTTTTCGGTATTGGCCAATCCATGATCGCTTTTACTTTCTCAAGATCTACTGAAATCCCTTCACCTAATATGATGTGCCCCAAATAATGAATCCTTTCCTGAAAGAATGAACACTTCGATAGTTTTCCGTACAACTGGCGTTCTCTAAGACAGGACAATACTATCCGCAAATGATCTTCATGCTCCTTCCTATTCTTGGAATAGATGAGTATATCATCTAAAAAGACTTGCACAAATTGATCTAGATATTTACGGAAAACGTTATTCATAAGATTCATGAATACTGCTGGTGCATTTGCTAATCCAAATGGTACCACTGTGAATTCATAATGTCCAAAACGTGTCCGGAATGCAGTTTTGGAAATATCATTTTCAGAAATCCTTAACTAATGATAGCCTGATCGAAGGTCAATTTTTGAAAAGACAGCAGCTCCTTTCATTTGATCGAAAAGATCGTTGATTCGAGGCATAGGGTATTGATTCTTTACTGTAGCTCGATTCAAGTCTCGATAATCTACGCATAATCTTAAAGATCCATCCTTCTTCTTCACAAAAATTACAGGAGCGCCCCAAGGTGATGTGCTGGGCCGAATATGCCCTACATCCAGTAGTTCCTTCAATTGGATTTGAAGTCCCTGAAGTTCTGGAGCCGTCATTCTATAAAGTGTTTTAGAGATTGGTTGGGTACCTGGTTTTAATTCAATAGTGAGATCCAATTCTCTTACCGGGGGTAATCCAGGTAGTTCTTTTGGAAATACATCTGGGAATTTGGCTAACACCGGATATTGTCCTAGGGATGGCCCTTTTCCTTGACTTACTTCTTGAATTACATAAGCCTGGCAACCTTTCCTTAAACAACGCTTCATCTACATTGCTGAAATGTAGCGTAAAGAGACTTCCCTCTTGATTCCTTGAATTTGGATTGCTTCTCCTTCATCATTTATGCCTAGAATCTTTTTCCCATAACAGTCTACCCAAGCTTGGTGAGCTTCTAGCCAATCCATACCTATGATAAGATCATATGTTCCTAATGCTGTGACATAAACTTTCAGTTTAGTCAAACAAACCCCTAGGTCAATTTTGCATTGATCCACACTCAAGCCCACTGTTTGGAGTTCTCCTGAGGCCATTTCCACTTGATGGAAATCATTTTGTCTACGAGCTGCCAACCCACATTTGTTTAATGCATATGATGAAATGAAACTATCTGTGGCACCAGTATCAAATAAAATTTTGAGTTTTATACCATTGATAGTACCTGGAGATTCCACTACAGTGGCTTGATGTGCTGCTGGTCGTGGTCGACCACTGCATGAATTCTATGATTACCTCGATTGTTTGATATCGGTTCCTTTCCAGTCCTATGCAATATATTCAACGAAGCTTCGAGGCAGTCCCGTTGAAAGTGCGGTCCCCCACATCCCCAACAATTAAGTGGTGTTGATCCTCTTGAGTCAGGGCGTGAATTCCTAGAGAATGAGATTCGTCCTCTCGTGTTGATTCCTCTCGAATTTCTTCCTCCACTAGCGGTCCTTCGAGATGCCCAGGGACTGGTGTTTGATGATCCCGCGGCTATAGTGTTTACTGCCATGGGAGCGCTCATCCCTATATTTCTTGGGGTAAACTTGTTACCGTAAGGTGGCCTCGAGCTACCTCCTCTGAAGAAGTTCTGGGGAGTCTTTCCTGGAAATCCTGATTGGACAGGCCCTGTTGGCCCCATATCCTTTTTGATCCCTAGGTGCTCTTCTGCATAACGACCACATTTGACTGCCTCGGCTACTGATGATGGCTTCCACATGCTTACCAAGGCTCTGATGCGAGGATTTAACCCAAAAATGAAGCGTTCAGCTTGACGTTCATCCGAGTCTAAGTAGTGAATGTATTTTACAAGCTCCATAAACCTTATCTCGTACTCTTCCACCGTATTATTTCCCTGAATTAACGTATGAAAGGCTCTTGCTTGCTATTGTTGAAAGTATGGAGGTAAATACTTTCCGCGAAACCTTTCCTCAAATAGTTCCCAAGGGGCATTATCTGATGTAAGGTGTAGCTGCTTTTCCAGATTTCCCCACCAAATCAAGGCACTTTCCTTTAGTTGAAACACAACAATTTTTGTTTTTGCCGAAGACGAATATTCTCTTAACCTAAAGCATCTGTTCATTCCTTCCAACCATACTTCAGCGCATTCACCTGGCCGACTTCCTGAGAATTCTGGGAGTCTGATTTTCTGAAGCTCCCTAGAGATGTCTTCTTTCGATCTTCTGGGCTCGAAATTCTTTGGTTCCGCTGAACTGGTAGCCAAATGTTGAGATTCCTCTTTGGTTTTAGCCTTAGTGGATTCTTTTAATGTCTCCAATAAGGCTTCCAAGGAGTTCATTATCACAGTCAACTCTGGCGCTGGGGCGATTGATGTTGATAATAATCTCGGTGGTGATGATGGGGACGATGATGGTGACGGTGGCGGCATTAATGGTGGTGATGCTGCCCGATCACGTCGTCGTCGCTCATACGTCTTTACCATTGTAATGGTTCCTGAACACATAATAAAATTTTATCAAAATTTTGAGGTAGACAACCGAATTTAACGCATAAATTTCTTTGCGACTTCACATTCATAAACGGGTATAGTTTTGCTATTTTTACCCGCTAGGCAGATCTTACTGGTACCGAGGTCAAGGAGGGTGGTCTCGCGACCTCCTTGTCCTAATGCAGGGTATTCTACCGTAATATGAATAATGCAGAAGTGTATGGTTATTCGTTCCTAAGGTAAGACATCTAAAATTTATTACTAAATAACATTCACAAAAATGCCGATGTTTAAACGCCTCGATCTCGGAATTATCGGCAACATACCCGTCACACCTCAAGCTAGCTATTACTTTTAAAGAAGGGCATACATGTTTATATTTGGAATATATTACTTAGATATGGATTAAACCTATAATATACATATAAATGAAGGATTGTCTTGGTTTCATATTAGTATGAACTTTAGCTGGAAAATTTTTTTTTTTAATTAATATATATATATATATATATATATATTATAATATATTTTGTTACCTTAGGCACTATTACCAAGTATAAATCCTAAACATCCCTGTCAATATGCAGAGGAGGTTGCAACATTGAGAGGGTTTCACATATGAAAATCTGCAATCAGGCTTTACTTCAGACAGCTTGAGGATTCGCAAATTTGTATAAGCTTTATAAAATGATCCTAAAAGTTTATAAGAGTGGTCAAATGAAGCTCCTCAAGATTAAGAGTATGTAACTGGGGTGGGTGAAAGTCCTGCGAATCGGGGATAAAACTTCCCCGATTAACCATAGACTCATGTTCCAGCACTCCAGTCTCTATCTGACTGCCTACGGATTATGAGACATGATTTTGTATTTGATTCTGCTCATGTGAAGATAAACAACATAATGAAATTTTGAGGACCTTAGAATACGTAATCTTAGGCACTGTACCATCACCAGTACTCTATAAATGGGAAGTCCATCATGATAGTAATCTCAACATCCCAACTCTACTGCTTCATGGTAATAAAGTACTTTACCCATGCATCAATAGCTGTGGGATATTTAAAAGGATTGGTGCCTAGGGATCCTTCATATTATACCATGGATACCGGCAATACCTAATGACTTCCTCCAGGGCCATCATTAACATGAAAGGGCCTGCCAGTAGTGACACCCAGCAACTATACTTCTGACTTGCTGTTGTTGTAGAGTAATACAAGCATATTCCCGGAGGAGACTCTTCACACAATGATCAGATGGACTCCTGGAAGGGTGATCAGATTGGTATGATTACAGTACTGTCAGCATTCATTGATAAACAACAGTAAAGTCAAAAATATTCATTGATAAAAGACAGAAATGTCTTGGGAACAGAACAGGCCAAACTAGTATGCACATGTTATTTCAGATCTGAGTTGGGAATTCTCATAACTAAGTATATGTAGGAGAAAATATGTGATATGACAGTCAATATGAAGATCGAGTTCAGAAAAGGTGAAGACAGAAAATCTCTCTTCAGAACGGTTAGCAAAAAAAAAAAATGATTGGAGTGCTTTTCTTGTAAATGTGTGTTTATCCTTGATGTTTGGACGGCTGACTTGTATAGTGCAATGCATTATTAAAAATGGAAGTGCGGACTTATATGCATACTAAATAATAAATGTAAATTAGAGCTGACCTGTGAAAGCTTGTTGCGGCCGACCTTAAGCAAATTTAGTTGAACTGACCTATATGTGCAAAAGTCCGGTGCCAACCTTTGAGAGTTTAACTATAATGGAATCTGGGAGCTGTGCTTTGGAGTGGCAATGGCTTTTGACTTGGATTAAAGACCCTTCCACCATTGAAGGCATACCCTTGAGGAACCTTGGAGGATGGGTTTATGTTGTTGAAGGCCCACACATCCAGTTGGAAGAGGTATACGTGTCATAATTGGTACTCTTTGGGGAATTTTGTTGGCCATGTATCTGTTTTGAAGAGCCTTTGAGGTTGCACGTGGCTGCATGGTTTGTTGGGCATGTATGCTGCTAGGGAAGCTGTGTATCTTAGTGATCTGAAGTATTCAAGAAAGTGTGTATGACTTCTGATTGGCATTTGCCCTGTTGTTCACTAATTAAAGAACATCTAAATTACTTTGTTCAAACAATGCATTAAGACCACAGCATGACACTACTTCTTTAATACCCTACATAGTGATATAACAAACAATCAGCGCATTATATAACCAGCTTTGTATGGTCATATGCAGGGAATCATGGCATTCCAGCCTGTTTGTCTGTTTGGCAACTCTTTCAACCATCCTTGTGAACAGTTACATTAATGTAACCTCAAAGTAACCTTGGTCATTAAGTTGGGCAATGTTGACATTGAGGAAAGTGTTGCTATCCACGTGATGATTTGTGCATAGTTGAATAAGAAAAAGTAAGAGTTCTGAGTTGAACGTTCTGTGCAAACCGTTTGGTTGGTTGACATCACAAACATAGTGGACTGCTCTTTATTGGGCACTTGTCCAGGCATTACAAGAAGCAAACCAAGTGTTAATAACTGGCGATAAACAGAGAAATCAATTCATATGGAAGGAGCAGCTTGATAATAATTCAGTCTTCAGATCATATTTGGAAATTGGCAGGAGGTGAATTGTTAATCTGATATTTAAATTAAATATGGGAACTTAATCCGCACTCCATTTGTTGGAATTTGTGGTGAGAAAAGGATTTAAAGAAGTTTCCAAAACCCTTCTTCTTGGCACATTTAGATACAATAGAGGAAATCAAGGGACATTAAAGAACGATTGAACCCAGAAATTTAAAGAACGATCGAACCCAGAAATTTAAAGAACGATTGAACCCAGAAATTTAAAGAACGATTGAACCCAGAAACTTACTAGTTGTCCCAAAGGGTGCAAATAAACTTCAAGCATGGAGAATTGGTCGTGGAAACCCCCAACCATCACAGCATTCGCGCTCTGGTCCGAGAGCCATCATTCATCTTCCGGATTTTTTTGAGCTTGTCTGAATAGGAATCTACGCGGATTTTGCCGTTGTTTCGATTATCAGCCTCTATATTTTTCTTTTACTCTCGCAACATAAGGAGGCCTATCAGCATCAGAGTTTCGCATGAACACACAATCTCCTACTTTCACGATCTTATTAGTCCCTTTGATTGTGTAAGATTCCAAATCCTTCATCCCTGGTTTTGTTTTCGCCATGCCCCTCCGTTAACAACAGAGGTAGACTACAAAGTTTCCTCGTGCACACAGATTATGGCGTCCTTCCCTCCAAAACAATAACTAGACTTCGCTAACCACTGTTTAAGATGAGCAGTACTCGTCCCTACTCCATTCAAATGCACCTCGACAAATGTAAGAGAACCCCGACGACGGAACGTGATTCCTCGGGATAATACACTTGCCGACTAATTTTAGGAGTCGAACCATTTTCGCTACAACTGGTCTTTAAATTTATTAAGAACCATGCAAACCCCGCACTGGTGGTCTGCAAAACCCTCAGTACCAGATATTGTTCTGTACCAACGGTGATGTGGAAGCTTTAAAATGCCAAAGCGAAATGGATAAGGCAGCAACACAGCTGTAAGGTGCCTTGATATTGCCATTGACTCGTTTCTATAAATGTGTGGTTTGGATTTTCTTTAAACCCTAGCAATTATTTAAACCCTACATTGTAGCATGCTCGGCAACCCTCGAGAGCCCATGATGGGGTTTTCTTTACTGTTACGATGAAGTGAAGCTTACACAGACCACACCGCAGGGCCTATGAGGTCGAAAGGGTTTGAACAACCCTTTGATACCATATGTAACGAACCGATAACAGATGTAAAGCAAACAATATGCAGAATTTGTAAGGGATTTCGAGAACTACCTGAACTGCTGTCTGTTGAACTGTTGTGTCTGTTGAACTGTTGTCTTCGACCTGTTGAAGCTGATCCAATTACCGGGAAACCAATTCCTCCCAGCCAATCCAGCAAGCTTCTCACCGAAGCTCACTGCCCCCGTGCCCAGAACCTCAGATCAATGTAAAGCTCCTGATTCCTTGGTTCTCCTGCCCTCTGCTCTCCCCTTTCTCAGCCCCATCTCGGTGGTTTTATATAGCCCGGGCTAAGCGTTGGCCGCCCTGTACATCTACGTCTCCACCGCTTACTCCTGCGGTGACAGGTTCCTTCAGCCGTGAGTCATTCTCCCCTCCCGGTGACTATAGGCAGCACTGATATTTATCCCTTTAGAATTTTATAACTTTAGCATTTTATAAATTTTAGAATTTTATAACTTTAGCATTTTATAAATTTTAGAATTTTATAACTTTAGTTTTATAAATATATTTTATTTTATACTATTCATTTTATTTATTATATAATATATATTTATTTATATTTTATATTTATATTTTTTTTTTAAATAGGAGCATTTAATATGTTTATATTTATAGGAGCATATTATTATATTTATTATAAGGATGGTTCGTTACAGATATGCTCCTCAAATCAGTGCAGGATCTATCGAGGCAGATTGAGGTGATGGGGCAGAGATTCACGGCAGTAGAGGCCAGACAACATGAGAGCCCACAAGTTTTTCAGATTGGTGAGGGATCAGGTGCATCCCATCACTTGCCAGAGCAGCGTGATACTGCGCAATAGGTGGCCTCACATGTCCCTACATGCTCTACCGTGCCCACTTTCTCAGGAGCAGACACGGGGGCCGTAGCCCAGCAGGAGGCAGAGCCCGGACATATGGGCAATTATTTTGCAGAGTACCAGGCCTATGGGCAGGAGTTCAAGGAAGCGCTCTCATTCAGAGATTTTGTTCAGCTCCAACGGGATAGCAGACCCCACGACCATCACAGAGGGTACCGGCATTACCATGATGGCGATACCCACCGTGCAGCAAGTAGATTCCACTTGCCTATGTTTGATGGCTCATCAAACAGTTCAGCAAAGTCTTGGGTGGAGAAGCTGGACATTTATTTCCAGCTTAACCAGATGTCAGATGCAGAGGCCATCAAGGTAGCAACATTGCATTTGGACGGCGAGGCCCAGGATTGGTGGTTTCATCGGATGCTTACATTGGGGCACTCCACAGTGACAACATATGCCGAGTTTACCAGGAGACTGATGGAGTGATTTGATCGGAGGGATCCAGAGTAGCATTTTGTTGAGCTGACGAGGCTCAAGCAGACAGGGAGCCCAGAGACCTACATTGCAGATTTCTTGAGGGTCTCTGTGATGGTGCCAGACCTATCCACGGCTCGGAGGGTCTATATGTATGTTGAGGGGTTAGCAGAGCCACTTCAGGGATTAGTCCAATCCACTAGACCAGCCACACTCCAGGACGCTATCAGCAGGACCCGGGACTTACAGGATGTCTTACCCAGGACCCGGACACCTTACCCCCAGAGACAGACATTTCAGTCTAAAGGGAAGGATGCGAGGATTCCTCCTCCAAAGGGGAATCCAGGACGAGTACAACTTGACGACGATGCCAAGCGGGAGCTGAAGAAGAAGCAGTTGTGATTCACCTGTCAGGAGCCATGGGCACCAGGACATAGATGTGCTGCTGGAAAAGCACATTTTATTAAGGTCTTCTCCGAGAGCAGTGGATAAGAGGATGACGAGGAGGATGTGGAGGCAAGAGATAGCCATACCATACAGGGACATTTGCCACCTCCACCACCACCAGCAGGTGGTGCATCTTTTGCACCCACCGAAGGGGCCCTTGCACCGTTGCGCGGAGTTCCCAAGCATCTGACGTTACACGTACGAGGGACAGTATGTGGCCAGCGCGTATCAGTTTTGGTTGATAGTGGGGCAACCCACAACTTCATCGATGCACAGATGGTTGAGCGGAGAGGTATTCAGGCAGAGAGCTTCGATGGGTTTTCAGTATTGGTCCCAAGAGATTAGACCATAACGTGTGCTCGTTATGTTCCAAAGCTTTCGGTGACGATGGGAACCTACACATTGACTGACCACTTTTTCATGGTCGATATTCCGGACACCAACATGATATTGGGTGTCCAGTGGCTTATTACTCTAGGAAGGTCACAACGGACTGGAAGACCCTAGAGATGGAGTGGGATAATGAGAAAACGGGGAGGCATGAGAAGATACGGGGACAACACACATATCCGCCTCAGACTGTGTCGGCTCATCGGATGGAGGCAGTCTTCCAGAAGGGAGACATGGAGTGGGCAGTGGAGCTGCGTGCATCAGAGGCAGGGACTACAGGGCAGACAGTACATCCAAAGATCCAGTCCATCCTTGATCGGTATGCCATAGTGTTTGGAGAGATTCCACCAAGACAACCACCGGATCGGGGGTTTGAGCACACTATCGAGCTTGAGCAGGGCATCCAAGCAGTGATCACCACCCCGTATAGGCACCCCAAGGCCTATCGGGACAAGATTGAGCGGGCTATCCAGGAGTTGTTGGCACTTGGACACATTCGTTCGAGCAGGAGTCCTTTTGCTTCTTCTGTGGTGTTGGTGAAGAAGAAGGATGGTACATTGAGGATGTGCATTGACTACAGGGCCCTGAACAAGAAGAACCTGAAGAACAGGTACCCCATACCCAGGATCGATGAGTTGATGGACGAGTTGAGGGGAGCACGATTCTTCTCAAAGATTGATTTGAGATCTGGGTACCATCAAATTCACGTGAGGGAGCAGGATATTCCCAAGACCGCCTTCAGGTGTCACTATGGGCACTTTGAGTTCTTGGTGATGCCTTTTGGGCTAACCAACGCCCCAGCTACATTTCAGTCCTGTATGAATCACATCTTCCGTAGTCATTTGAGGAAGTTTGTGTTGGTATTCTTCGATGATATTCTCATTTACAGCAGGACTTGGGAGGAGCATCTCCAGCACATTGAGACAGTATTGCGTATCTTACAGGGTTAGCAGTTCTATGCCAAACTCTCCAAGTGTGAGTTTGGGTTGACGGAGATGTTGTATCTGGGACACATCATAGGGGTGGACAAAGTGAGGGTCCACGTGGAGAAGATCAGGGCCATCAGGGAATGGCCGGAACCGAGAAATGTGACGGAACTTTGAGGATTCATTGGCATTTGCACTTACTACCGGAAGTTCGTCAAAGGTTTTTCACAACTTGCTGCACCCCTGACAGATTTGACAAAGAAGGGGGCATTCAGTTGGTCAGATACAGCGCAGCGAGCCTTTGACAGGCTCAAGGAGGTTATGAGCAGTTGCCCAGTGCTTGCGTTGCCAGATTTTATGCAGCCATTTGTCTTGGAGTGTGATGAGTCGGGAGAGGGAATTGACGCAATATTGATGCAGGGAAGTCACCCTATAGCATTTGAGAGCTGGAAGCTCCTTCCGCACGAGAGGTTGTATTCCATATACGACAAGGAGATGCTGGCCATCATGCATGCATTGGCTAAGTACCGAGAGTATTTGGTAGGCAACAGGTTCAAGGTGAGGACTGATCACAACAGCGTCAAGTTCTTTTTGGAGCAGAAGCAGCTACAGGAGAGGCAGCAGAAGTGGATCAGTAAGATCCAAGCATATGACTTTGACATTGAGTATGTCAAGGGTAAGAACAACGTGGTAGTAGATGCCCTTTCACATAGACCAGCCACTTTGTCTCTTATGAGCTTGGATACAGATTGGAGGGCTCAAATCTTAGTAGAGTACTCCAAGGACAGGTTTGCATGTGAGGTTCTGGATGGGCAGGTGGAAAATGACAGGTACAGGGTGGTCGATGAGATCATCTATTACAGGGACAGAATCTTCTTGACTGAGGGGTTTCAGCTCAAGAAGAAGGTACTCCAGGCATCACACGATTCACCTTTGGCAGGACATCGGGGGTTTACCAAAACCTACAGGGCCATTAGAGAGAGGTTCTCATGGAAGGGCCTCAAGGAGGATGTGCTCCAGCACATCGGGGAATGCGATGTTTGCCAGAGGAACAAGGGAGAGATGAGCCATCCCCCAGGTTTATTACCTCTTCCCATTCCGGAGGGGAAATGGGAGAACATTTCAATGGACTTCATCACAGGGTTGCCCACGGTACAGGGCAAGGACTGTATCTTTGTCGTCGTTGATCGACTGACGAAGTACGCACATTTCTTTGCCATATCCGCACACTATATAGCAGCACAGGTGCCGAGCTGTTCTTCAAGGAGATCTTCAGGCTACATGATCTTCCTAAGACCATCGTCAGTGACAGGTTTTGGCAGGAGCTTTTCCGATTGGTGGGGACAGAGTTGACACCGAGTACCAGCGATCACCCATAGACGGATGGGCAGATGGAGATAGTTAACAAGTGGTTGGAGGGCTACTTGCGTAACTATGTTAGTGGGCAGCAGTGAGCATGGCTGAAGTGGCTGCATCTGGGGGAGTACTGCTACAATACTTCACATCACATGTCCATTAGTATGTCCCCATTCTATGCCTTATATGGGTATCATCCTTTATCTTTTTTCGACGTGTGTTTGGTGATAGCAGGGCTCCTAGAGCCAAGATTTGGATCCAAGAGAGTCAGGATATCCTCTGAGCTCTCAAGGATAACATGGCTACAACGCAGAACCAGCAGAAGTTGTATGCCGACAAGGGTCGGGTGGAGAGGCAGTTCGAGGTAGGGGACATGGTCTACCTACGATTACAGCCATCCGACAGTCATCACTGAAGCAAAAGAGAGCTGAGAAGCTTAAGCCCCGCTTTTATGGGCCATACAGGGTGATACGTAGGATTGGACAGGTTGCATATGAGTTGGAGCTGCCCCATTCATAACATTTTTCATGTATCATGCATGAAGAAAGCATTGGGGCAGCAGGTGACCGTGACAGATGAGCTACCACCCATGGATGATGAGGGGCATTTGGTATTGTAGCCAGAGGCTATCATTGACACTAGGGAGAGGCAGCTGCGAAGCAGGACGATCCAGGAATTCTTGGTGAGGTGGAAGAACTTGTCGAATGAGGATGCCACTTGGGAGAGTGAGCAGATCTTACAGCATCCATCACTTCAGTTGCTTGAGGACAAGCAACATTTTGCTGAGGGAGACTGTAATATTCCTAATTAGCTATGACTAATTGGAATATTCGATTTTGTTCAATTTTTGCCTTTTATAGTTATTTGTAAATAAAAAAAGTGAGGAAGGGGGAACATAACTCACTTTAGAATAAAAAGTCACTTCCTAGGTAACACAACGTTGTGACTTAAAGGGGAGCCAAGGGAGCCAAAGGGGGACGCAAAAATGGAGCCCACGCAGACACATGGAGGAACTGCGCAGGAGGAAAAGAACACGTGGCAAGAGGGGAATCACGCAGGAGGAGGTGAGCCTAGGGATTGTGATAGGCAGAGGCTATAAAATAGATAGGAGCCCCCTCATTTTGGATCATTCAGTTATGTGCATTTTGAGCTAGTCCTTTCGACTTCTGAGCACGCTGGCTGTTTAGCTACTCTGCAACGCTGTTTATTGCATCGAGTGTCTCCGTTCGGAGATCTCACCCTTAGCCCCGGGGGACTTCGAGTTCCTGCTCGGGCAAGGTATTTCAGTAGTAGTTTTATTATCATTTCAACAGCAGTTTCATCAGCTTTTTGGAGGATTCCGCAGCACTTGGAGAGGGACGCAGTTCCTTTTGGTTACAGTGCTGGATTGAGGTTTTACAGGTGGATTTATGCTGGGAGATTGAGCAGGGGTCTAGCTCTTGTCTCATTGGAGGATTTTTGGCAGGGTTTTAGGCAGTGTTTCAAGCAAAGTTTAGAGGGGTTTTCTTCAGTGGTAGCGCAGGATATTGAGGAACTGCGCAGAACCCCAAGGGGGCGTCTTTCAGGGATCAGCCATTCCAGGAAAGCTTTCTGGGTTTTTCTGGGTTTCTTGAGTAGAGCCCGTATCCAAAGTTTCAGCTTTTCCTGAGGAGGGGAGAAGCCCTAAATCATCATTTGTTTCCTAGCAGCAACAACAACACAGCAGCAGCATCCACGCAAAGAGGCCATTGTTGTCATTCTGAGAGTATTTCTTCACTTGCCTTGTGCATGTCGAGGTGTCATCTGTCTGATCACCTCTTGTACTCATTTTATTGCTCAGTATAATAAAATGGCTTAGCATTTTCTCACTGCATTTCTTGTGTATCTGCTTATATTTTCGATTTACATTATTATGTGTTGTTCCACTGTTATTTTATCACTTCTGGGTTATTATATCATTTGCACATATTTGGTTGGGATTTTTGTTGGGGTTTGAGGAATATTTCGGGTTAGGGATATTACATCTTTCTTGCAAGGGTGAGGATGGGTTTGGTCTGTCACCCTCCTCAACTAGGCCAACCTCTCATCATCCCAATGAATTCTACCCTAGAATTTATGCATACTGGATTTCCCTTGAACCATGGGTTTGTCTTCGATTTCACCCGTCACTGTGCACTCATACCCAAAGCTTCCATGATCTTCTGGCTAATTTCCCACGCTGGGCCAAGATCATGCTCTGGTACCACTGTAATGTTCCAAACTTAAACAAATAGTGGTATGCAAAGCAAAAATGATTTACAGCGCAAAAAATTTAAACATTCAACAAATGCTCATAAAAACTTCGGTATTAAGAACCAACTAAGCCGTTTTATTAATCAATGTAGGAAGTATAATAGTATGGAGGACTTCACCTGGGCTTGCCTCAATGGCAAGCGCGACAGAACCCAGGTGATAATACAATGATCTCAAATGCTGGAAACGGTTGCTCCTCTAATGCTATGTGTTGCCCAAAAAACTTCATTATTGTCTAGAAAGGGACTGCAAGAAACTCCTCCTTTAGTGCTCAGAAAATGATGAAACTTCAACCATAGACTCCTTGGCCAAAACCCCATAAATGGTTTTTCCCGATTTTGACTTCCCAAAATCAACCCCCAAAGGCACTATTCAAATTTCAATCCCCGGTTATTCCACATTATCTGCTACAAAGATACATCTTAAAACCCTAGCTCCAGTGCTCAAAAAATTATGAAACTTTATATTTAGGATCCTTGTCAAAAACCCAGAAAAACCCAGAAAGGATTTTGGTTGGTTTAGACTTCTGAAATTTGACCCCCTTGGAGCCCAACCTCAGTGGCAACTGCAAAACTCGGCCTGTTGTAAACTGCCTGTAAGTCCTCCCAGAAATGCCCCCAAAGTGTTGGCCTAACCCTTGCTATCCAATCCCTAACTTCCTGGGTGAGCTCTTGGCCTAAGACACTTGCTCCTAAGCTCCACGAAAAACTGTTGAGTGGCCTCTACATTGTCCCCTAGCCCAGCAATTCGAACTGCAGGAATGCTCGCTCTACTGGCTGCAAAACTCAGCAAGAATGCTGGTCTACTTCTGCTATCTCAGCTCTCTAATTCTGCGGCAAACAATCTGATCTATGCTGGCCTCTATCTCCCTCTGTGTATTCTCTCGCTGCCCAGAAATATGCACTCTCTACTCTACGCTGGTTGGTGGTGCTATGTCACTGGCCCAAAACTCCTGAAATCCTTGTAGAATTGCCTCTATAGGGCAGGTACGGATAGTCTCCCGAAGTAGAGGTTGAATCTCCCGCTTAAGAGATTTGTGCCTAAACAACTGGTTGACTCAACAAAACAACAAAGTGAACAGTGAAGTGATTTTGTTTGCGAGATGTATGAATGAATCCCAAAATGAGAGTTGCTCCCTCCTTATAACTCCTTGGGCCTCCCTTGCCTTATGTGGGCCCCTCCATCCACCTATTCGACTTTTCCTCGAAGCTATTCGAATGGGCCAATTCGAATTCCCAAGTGGGTGACCCCCACATTCTACTAGCAACCAAATTAAGTCGAATTGACTGCTAAGTCCCTAAGTCGAAAATGATGGGTTCTCTTCCTCAGTGAAAATTGTGTAGCAGCACCCTGTTACAAATGTGTTTGAGAAGGGACATGACAGTCATTTTGGAGCAAAAGACCAAGGAGGAGATCTTCAGTGGCCCAAGTGGGAGGAATCCAAAGGGTAGTTCGGTATAGTGTGTGCGATGAGGAAGTATACATGTCTGTATTCATTACTACAAATTGAATAATAAAGAAGCTCATACTCATTCCAATCTTATTGTTCTATATGATGAATTTCATTTATATACTTTAAGATTTGATTTAACTGACCTATTAGATATTTGTATGCTTTTAGTTTTCGTTGTTTGGTTGTTTTCCACCTATGTTGGTTGTATGTCTGAAGTTCAGGGGCAGTGAGGAGAAAAGCAGTAAAGGGATCTAATACAACTGCCGAATTCACAAGTAGGATCCTTAACTAGTAGATTAGAATTTACTTTCTTTGCATGCATTTCTGTGCTGGTGTCTTGAGTTTCTTGTTTCCACTCTACCAAGGTTTTCAACCCTGACCTTGGGGGATAGTTTCCCATAATACTCTTTGATATATATGCTTGGATGTATACATTTGTTGTATAGTCAGACTATATATTATAGGATGCATTTTATCTAAAGGAATAATAAATTAACAGGTTCATTAAGACCTATGTAGCCGACATGCAAGAACTACAAAAATTTATTCCGAGAAGAATATCAACATTTGAAAACACAAATCAGACGTCTCTTACCAAATTCAATTCAAATTGTTGCATGCATAACAACTATCATACTTACCTTTCCAAGAGACCTGGAGAAGGGCCATTACCATTCCCATATTGTTGGAATAAATATTTCACTATATCACCTGCCATTACACAGATCATACAAACAAAAAAGGAGTCGTAAAACTCACTAGAAAATAACAAAAAGAAAAATTTCAATTCTATTTTTTGCATAGCCTTGATTCTTCTGCACTCTAAAGGCCTCATTTGTGGATATGCAACTAATCTTCTGTATTCAAATAATCTTTTCAGTTGAAAATTTAGCTTGCAAGTTTCTTGACATCCACATTTGGCATTACTGCACAAACTATTTTACCACCAGATGATGCTGTCCTGCCATAAACATGCAGATAAAGATCTGTTTTCCCATGGTACGCTTACATCTTAGAGAATGCATTCCACGTGAACAAGGATATATGTTTCTCATTTAAAACCGAAAAGGGACTCTATTTATTTTACTAAATATCGACCATCAAGACCTTACAATAGAGCAAGAGAGCAATCTTTATTAATTATCCTTCCTGCAGAGTGGAAGCATAGTGCATAAAGAATAAAGACAACGAGTAATGCCGGACATAAGGATGAAAATTGGAATACAAAGGTGCACTGTTGAAATTCTTATGAAATCAGATACACATGTGCTTGGTAATGGTGATCAAAAGCATACCGCTTTCATATAAAGAAACACCAGTATTTGGATCAATGAGATAAGGGAACCTGCATAACATCAATTCGTATTAAATTCATTTTAGTATATAGTCTCCAGGTCATCACAAATTTAAAATTTCAACATTCATGTTGTTAATTAAAAAAAAAAGTCAAAGTTCTTTGTTAACCATCAAATATAAGATTCTAAAATCAGTATATGATTAATGAGGATCCTTATCGAACAATAAGACAATCTGAATATGGTCCACGAGTTCATAAGTTATTTCAAAAAGTATTTTCAACTTCCCAAGGAAAATATAAAACACAGAGAGAGGGAGAACATACTGTTCCTTGCCACCATATCTTCTAACGATCTCTCGGTGCTTTAAAGAGCCTTTGGGACAAGGGTAGACCTACACATATCCGCATTGTACAAAAAGACTAAAAGAAATAAATATGACAATCATAAAAAAGAATCAGACAATCTTCAATGAACTAGTCAGTCAGCTTATTTGATACTCTAGAACTTCATAACATGATGGGATAAAAAAAGAGATCCCAAATATGGTGATGACAAAAGAATCCGAGCAGATTTGACAAACTCTTGCATATAGAGAATAAATGACTGCAGACACATCTACAAGAATGTCTAATCTCGTCGAATGACCTAGACAACTATGATATCCCCAATTCCATAAAATTACTAAGTGTAGCAAAATTTTGGTGTTGGAGGCAATTTTGGTGTTTTGGTCTTGGAAGATGTGGGGGAGTGGGTCCCACGCTCAAAGGAAAAGGGAGGCAATACGAACCAAGAGGGAAAAATCGAACTCTTAGTGGAATGTGGGGGCCACCAAAGGAGGCAATTTGAACCTCTAGGAAGGGGGAAGAGTTAGTTGATTGTGGGGGCCACCAAGGGGAGAGTGTAACAACCCATTTACATATCCGTCTAAGTTAAGTAATATAAAATATAAATTAAATGCTATAAATTAATACAAAGTTAAAAGATATAAATTAGTATAAATAAATAATATAAGTTAAATAATATAAATTAAATGCTACAAATTAATATAAAGTTAAAAGATATAAATTAGTATAAATAAATGATATAAGTTAAATAATATAAATTAAATGCTAAATTAATATAAAGTTTACACTGGAATAGGTATAAAGTTAAAATTCATAAAATAAATGGAAGTATATATATTAAAGCAAATATTAGAATCATTCGGGTAACCTTTTGGAAAAGATCTTTCAACCCATATCTGAAACCTCTGCGCAGTCGACAGCAGCCTCCGATCTATAAATATCTAAGGAAATGCATGTGGGAGGTGTCGAGTGCTGCACCAGCGGTGGGGGGGAGGCTGGGAGGCGGTCACCGAACCCCTCGGTATAAAACCACTGAGAGGGCCAAGGAGGAAGGGGAGAAAACGGAGAGGGCAGAGGGAGACCGAAACAGGAACAGATACAGCTGAAATTGACCTGAGGTTCTGGGCACGGGGGCAGTAAGTGAAGCTCACTGAATTGGCTGGGAGGAATTGGTTTCCCAGTAATCGATTCAACTTCAGAGAACGAGAGCAGACAGCAATTTACCAGTCAGCAGTTCAGGTAAGTTTAGTTTTTCATGGTTTTACGGTTCTGCATATTTCAGTTCTCAGTGCGTAAAATTTTAAGTTTTTCAGTCATTACATATGGTATCAGAGGGCTTGTTCAAACCCTCCGACTGATAGACCTATGCTCACTTAAATTTCTGTATGGCTGAGTCTGTACCGCTAATTGCTGATACCCTGCCCGCTCGATTTCACCTAGATACGGATATTCCGTGTGCTCGGCCTTTCAAACCGCTGGTTTTCCCCGAGTTTCAACACCTCTACGACTGCAATTGCAGTATTTAAATTTCAATGGACTGCAGAATTGTCAAAAAAATTGTGTGCCAGGTGAAGCGTCAAGATTTTTTGCATTTAAAACGGGAAGTTGTAAGAAATTGTGAGAAAATCTGTCAAAAGGGCACAAGAACCGTTTAAATTGCAAAAAAAAATATAATAACTAAATCGGCGTCGGATTTATCTGAAATGCCTTGCATGTTCCAGAACTGATGTGAAACGAAAACACTGGACGTTGGTTGTCCGTGTAGCAATTATAAGTTCACTGCAAATTGCAATACAATATGAGTTGTCCACCCGGAGAAACGATACGGAGGAAACGCCAGATTTGGCAACAGTCAAAGGAGCTGCTCACGTTACCTCCACTTAGTAATCTTGGTTTGGAGCTCTCACTCGAATTTTCGAAGAATTTTTAGCTAGAAAATAGCTGTCTCATAAAGGAATGATAATTCCTAGAACA
>APFE030062803.1:0-26575 GCA_000404065.3 Pinus taeda
GGTTGGACTTCATGTTTGATAACATCTTTCACCTCTCTGAACACCACATCTCGACTGTACACAACCTTCCGTGTGACTGGGTTCCAAAGCTTATAACCCTTTAAACCATCCTTATACCCAATAAAGATGCACTCTTCAGATTTACTATCCAACTTGGTTCGTTTCTCCTTTGGAACATGTACATATGCATCACATCCAAATACCTTCAGATGTGAAAGAGAGGGTCTCTTACCAGTCCATACTTCTTGTGGAGTCTTATCCTCCAACGCTGATGAAGGTGACCTGTTGACTAGGTAACATGCAGTATCCAGCGCCTCTGCCCAGAATTCCTGTCCTAACTCGGCACCACTGAGCATGCTTCTTGCCCTTTCCATCAACGTCTTGTTCATTCTTTCTGTGACTCCATTTTGTTGAGGTGTATATGGAGTAGTCTTCTTCTATGCTATACCACACTTCTTACAAAATTCTTCAAATTCCTTGCTGCAAAATTCTCCACCATTATCTTCTTCTCTGTCTAATTTTCCACCAGAGCCTTAAATTCTTTAAACCTGTCAAAGACTTCAGATTTCTTGTTAAGGAAATATATCCATGTATTCCTTGAGAAGTCATCTATAAATGATAAATAGTACACAGACTTACCCAGTGATGGAACTTTCATAGGTCCAAACACATCACTGTGCACAAGCTCTAATATTTGTTTTGTCCTCTTACCACAAGAGGGGAAACTCACCCGACTCTGCTTCCCATATACACAATTTTCACAAAAATCAAAATCCAGAGAGCTATTACTGATACCTTCTACCATACCTTTAGCATGAAGTATTCGAAGGCCCTTCTCTCCAATATGTCTAAGCCTTTGATGCCACAACATGGTCTTCTCTCCAGAGACCACTAGAATTTCTGCTCCATTTTTAGGAACCATAGAACTGTTGCACCCATCAACAATAGTGCTACCTTGTAGCTTGTACAGAGTTCTAATCCGAATTTCCCACATCAATACCAGTGCTCCTCAAACCATCTTGCAGGTATCCTTCTCGAACACTATCTTTACACCTACATCATCCAACTTGCTTACAGAAATCAGATTTCTGGCCAATGCAAGAATATGTAGAACACCTGGAAGGGTTCTAACCCTTCCACATTCCAACTTCAACTTTAATTTTCCCTGACCAATGATTCTAGCCTTCCTATCATGTCCTAAGAAGACATCACCACCATCGTATTTCTCATACTCGCAGAACCACTCTCTATCGGGAGTGAAGTGAAAGGATGCACCTGAGTCAGTCAACCATGCCTCATGATCTACATGTGTACTTGAAGAAGCCAAGTACACATCCACACCTTCATCTGAGGTGGTTTTCGCCTCTGCAAAAGGAACATCATCAGATCCCTTTCCTTTATCAGGAGCTTTAGATTTACACTCCCTTCTGAAGTGGCCTTCCTTTCCGCATTTCCAGCACACTAGCTTTGTAGATTTTCCTGGAGATTTAGATCTCCCTCTAGATTTAGATCTCCCACTCGATGACTTATTTTTGTTTCTGTTCTCAGACCGTCCTCGTACAGACAAGGCATCACCATTTGGGCTGTCCATATTTTTCCGTCTCATCTCCTCCGTCAGCAAGGCTGAGACTATTTCATCAAACTGCAAAGCAGTTGCATTGCTACCTATTGCAATAACCAGACTATCCCACGAGTCTGGTAGAGAACACAACAAACTGATGCACTTATCTTCATCTGAAATTTTAATATCAACAGATAATAACTGACTTACACAGTATTAAACGCATTCAGATGCTCTTGTCACCGAGTCTCCATCTTTCATCCTCAGGTTATACAACTTTTTCCGCAGGAACAGTTTATTCACCAGAGACTTAGATTGGTACAAAGTCCCTAACTTGTCCCATAAATCCTTCGTCGTAGCTTCCCCTGATACATTCAACAATACTGAATCTGAGACACACAATCGTATTGTGCTCTTTGCCTTCCGATCCAACTTCTTCCATTCTTCATCGGTCACTCCCGTTGGTTTAGTACCCGGATCTACCGCGATCCACTGATCTTTATCCCCCAACAGATCCTCCATCTTGAGTTTCCACAACTCAAAACTCTGACCATTGAACTTCTCAATCTCTATCTTTTCACTGCTTGCCATCTTCTTTCACCACTAGAATCGATCTCGCACATCTCCCACTGAACAGGGTCTACCACAGGCCCGAGCGAAACCCCTCAGCAACAAAGGCGTCCCCTTGAAGCCAAAACAACTCTGATACCAAATGTACGGTTTTTTAGCCCCGTACAGGAAATTACCTGCATACGAATTCTAAATCACAGGAAAAATAAAAATGCGAGAGCATAACACATAAAACACATATACACAGAGATTTCCCACTGGATCTCAAAACGAAGACTACCAGCTTGATTTTTCATTATTCCTTTCAATGTTATAATACATATTTATACATGCCGAAGCATCCAATACCATGGACCAAAAACCATCGCGTCCAAAAGCATGTGCAAAAATCATGCACAAAACCATAGGTGGGTTCGCCCAACCTAACATAGGGTCCTAAACCAAAATTTTTCGGGGCGTAGTCCCGGACCCCATAAAGTGGGGTTACGGGTACCCCTCAAACCCCCTGTTAACTATGTGAAAGAATATAAGACAACCCAACAAAACAAGCTCACACTCAACTACATCTTGCCACTCACAATCATCTCCCAGAACATATATATCTCACATCCTATCACATTACATTTATATAAGAATTTTAGGAAGGATCAATCATATCCTCTCCTGATTTTCTCCACAAAAGCTTCATGCATGCATGCTTTAAATGTGCTTTATCCTCTATAAATCTATTTTTCTGCTTTATATCAAATTTAATTATGTTTTGCTTCCATGGCTTGTGTTTGCTTGCTTTGGTGTTGGTTGCTCCCGCATCACATTGGCATAGTGCCCATATTTCTTACAATAATGACATTGGACTTGGTATTTGTCATACCTTTGTCCATGAGCTTGATGTTTGCTTGAACCTTCATCTTGGCGCTGATTGCAGCTCCTTCCACTTGTGTTTGCAGGATTATTTCTACCTTTGTTTTGGCTTCTTCCACGACCTCTGTTATTTGCTCTGCCTCGACCTTTTCCTTGGCCAAAAGACATCTGAGTCTTGAATGCTTGCTCAAGAGAGGAATCTATTCGTCTACTCAGTCTGTGTTCATGAGACATAAGAGAAGCACTCAGTTCATCTACTGTGAAGTGTGAGAGATCCTTTGTTTCTTCTATTGCTACCACAATAGATTCAAACCTTGAGGGTAAACTTCTCAAGATTTTCTCTACAATCCTTCTTTCTTCAAGAATCTCACCATGAGATCGTATCTGGGTTATCAACCCAATAACCCGAGTGAAGAATGAATATATTGTATCAGATTCCTTCATGCTGAGTGTTTCAAAGTCTGTCCTCAACATCTACGACTTTGCAGTCTTCACCTTCTCCATCCCTTGATAGGCAGTTTTGAGAATATCCCATGCCTCCTTCGATTTTGTTGCTGCTGCAATCCGTGGAAAAATACTTTCATGTACTGATTGGAAGAGAAAAAAGAGCGCTTTGGCATCTTTCTTCCTGTCGCTCTTCAACAGGTCTCTTTCTGCTAAAGTAGCTAATGCTCTTGCATCTACAGGATCAACATAGCCAGTTTCAGCCAACTCCCATATTCCTTGAGAAGCAAACAATGCCTTCATTGTTATGGACCAATAACTGTAATTTTTTCCATTAAACTGTGGCAGTTGAGAATTTGTCAAACCAGTTCTAGCATCTGCCATCTTAACTTGTATAAGTAAATAAGAGATACTCATTGTATAATTAAAATAAGCAAAAAAAACTTTCTATTCTCAATAAACTTATTATAGCTCCTACAGTGAAAAAAAAACTCTGTTTTTGACTCACTGAGTGCCTAGACGAGCTCTGGTACCATTTGTTGGAAATTTTTCTACTAAAATTCCGAAAACAACATCACAGAGCAGAATAGAAAACAACGTTGTGTTTTAAACACAGGATCTTTAACACACAATTAAAGCTTGTATTAAAAAAAACTGTTGTTTACAAAATAGTCTTCTTTTGAACAGAGGGATTACAACAAGAATGCTTCAGTTCCACAACAAAAGGAATTTTCTCTCTACACTGTTGTGCATTACCTCTCATCAATCCACTTTGCTTTCGCTCTCTGTGTATATCTCTACACTATTGTATCTACACATATATAGTGCATTAGGGGTCATAACAGTCCATCAACCATTTTAACTCTCTGACGGAGTCACAGCTGTAATTCTTGAGTCGGTTGTATGGAAACCCGTAATGGACAAATGTTGCGGCCAGCTCGAGGCTCGTTCTTTCCTTCTCGGCCATGCTTTTCTTTAATGCTGTTGGTCAGCAGTTATGGCATAAAGCCAACATTCTTCCTTGGGAATACAAACAGGTAAAAATACATAAATGCAGTATGGCAGTGACATGCTTTTAACGGGAACAAATATGGGTTGTCGGATCAGCACATGAGCGGCTTAATCGCATCGCAAAACTTTATCACGAGAATGAGACAAAGTGACAAATGGCCGATCTGCGATGTGCGATGATATCGCATCGCAGTATCCCAATCGCAGAAAACAAAAGGAAAAAGTTGCTATCTGCGATCTGCGATCGCATCGTATCGCATCATAGTGTGGAGGACAGGCAAAGGGATTAATGTGATTTGCGATGAGATGTGATTTGCGATTTCAGCTCAATTGACGATGCAATTGGAATTAATTGCCAACATTATTGTCTAAGAGGACTCCAAATCCTTTTTTATTAGAATAGGTTGGCGAAAATCAGGTTGATGTGCACAAGAAGAAGCTTACATATTTATCTTAGGTAATCATTGAATTTCCACTCAATGTATAATATTAATATTTTTATTCTCTAATTACATAAATTATATATTTACTATAAAATTGTCAAAAATATTTAAATAAATTAGCTTCAGTATCTTACCATAATGTAGGATAAAAGAACTAATTCTTTCGCCGAAGTGAAATGTGAATGGTTAGACATAAAAGGTTCTAAACGTGCATCAATCATGTTTTTATCCTTTTTAGTTTTGGGAGGTGTTCAATGTTGTTTGTTGAGTTTGTATGAGCAAAAATGAATGTTATCCCTATTGTTTTCCCAGGATTTTCCTCTTTTTCAATGTTGGTTTTCCCAAAGGTTGCACAGAAAAATAAAGTTCTTGTCATTCATGTGGAGCTTAACTCAAGGCATCGAGGGTATGTAAGATCAAATTTCCAAATATGGATCCCCAATGTTCTTGTGCTCTGTAGTGTCTTCATTATATTCTGTAGTTTTAAATACCTACTGCAGCCTGTGCAAAAGGCAAAAGACAATGGACCCTCGGAAAGGCAATATAGGCAATATAAAATGTAGTTAAGAGTGGGGGAAGATGATGAAATATTTGTTCTGCAATGACAAAGTGCCAACAAGTAGAGAATCAATGGATAGGAAAACAGGAAAAACAATGCTTACTCTTCATAACAACTATTTTTTATTTTTATTCCTTTAGGGTTCAAAAACAAGAACAAAGTGTGGAATACACGATGAATACCTAGAATGAGAATTATTCAAAGTTCTTTTGTCTCTGCAAATTTAGACATTTTCCCTAGCGCTCTTGCACGATCTTTGGGTACTTGCTTGCACATAAAAATATTAAACTAATGAAATGAAATAAACAAGCGTGATCGAATATTAAAATAAATACAAAACGAATCGTGAATACCTCTTTCCGTAGTGTACGTACTGTGTAATGTGCTCAACGTCCTGCGTAATGTGGCCAATCATGGCTATAGGGTTTAACCAAGTCTATTATAATCTTAATCTAAAAGGAAACCGAATAAAAAATGGCTTAACCAAATAAAAAATGGTGTACGTCCTGTGTAATGTGCTCAATCATGGCTATAGGGTTTAACCAAGCCTATTATAATCTTAATCTAAAAGGAAACCAAATAAAAAATGGTTTAAAAGAAGGTATAAAATCCAAGCCAAAAATAAAACTCGATACCTAGAAGCACACTGAAAGAAAGAACACGAAATAGCCATTGACGTAGCCAAAACACTGGTAGAAGAAATACGAACAACAACCCAAAAAAAAACGTAAACACACACAAGAAAAAAGAGAAATCACGGAGTGAAATGTAGTTCCAATTAAGTCAACCATGCATTACCCTCTCTGCCCTGCTCCGACACACTTCTTTTCCCTCCTTAATTTGAATAGAGCTAATCCTGATATATATTACATATAACTATATAACTGAGAAATTTTACAGAAACAAAATATCAAATCTTCTTTGAAATCCCATCCTGTCTCTAAATAACTTGAGGGATTGAAACTTCCACACTCTAGCTCATAACGTTTCTTCTTCAACATGTCTTGACGGTTGCTTGATGTTGCCTGCATGAACTTAGGAGGCTAAATATTGTTCATCTTTTTCCTCTTCATAGTATGAATTACGGTAGCCAAAACTTCACCTATTTGCATCTACCATTAGATGACCTTGCGTTGTTGTGTAATCTCAGTAGTAGCTTTGTACGTCTATTTTCCAATACCGCCAAATGTAAATGCGGACTCAGAGTAATGAATTAGTCAGGAGTTGGATACTACGTACAAGGCAAGCTGCAACTCACAACTATGGCCCTGGCATAAGAGATATTCCAGAATTTTGAGAAACGTCCAGTAGCCCTTCAGAGGGCATTTTAAAATATTATTTAATTTTTTACAAAACTCATAAACATCGAAGTTTATATTTTTTTAAACAATTTTAGATTAGCACTTCTCTGATGTGCTAGAGGCCCATTGATGGTTGTGACGTGTTCAATTTTGAACACTGAGACTCAGTACCTAACAAATCTACAAGAGTATTTTGAATGCATTGGCTCTTCCGGAGTTGGATACTAAGTACCAGGCAAGTTGCAAATAGGGCCCGGGGATAAAAAAATATGCCAGATTTCTTAGAAATGTCGACAGCCCTCCAGAGGGCATTTTAGAATATTATTTATATTTTTTTAGGAAACTCATAAAGATCATTTTTTTTAACACAATTTCAGATCAGCAATTCTCTGATGTGCTGGAGGTCCCTTGACGGGCTGTGTTGTGTTCAATTTTGAACACTGGGAATCAGTAGCGAACAATTCTACAAGACTGTATTGAATGCATCAGCTCTTGCAATGTGTAAGAGTCATCAGTCATCCAAGTGCATGGGTTGCGGTGTTGGATGGCTGTCATAGTTGTGTATATGTGCGGTGTTGGATGGCTCGCATAGTTCTGTATATGTGTGTTTTTTTGTTGGGTAGTTTGGTTTTTGGTTTTTTTTTTATAGAATTAGTAGGAATTTGTTGTAATCAAAATGTGTTGGAAGTAATGTTTTTATTTATTGTTGTGAGATGTTATTGTAAGTTCTTAAGAGTCAGTCTAGAAGTTATAGATTCCTATGTTATGAGTTGGAGTTATAATCTAGATGTGTCAAATTCAGTGTGTTATGTTTTTTATATTTGTATCTCTTGTGAAAAATAAAACATGGTGTGTATTTTGTGTATCTAACTGTTCTCTAAGCTATCTCTATAACATGGTATAGAGCCTATTCTGGCTTGATTCCCTTGTGGTAAAGACAGAAAAATGTAAAAGCTGCTAGAGAATCCTCTATATATAGATTACTGTAGTGTTTGATTTTTGTGTTTATGTGTACATTTGTTAGATATATTGTATATCTGCATTTCTCTATGGTTCTGTAAGAGGCCTGTGTAATCAAGGGAGAGTCTGAGGATACGTAGCCACTGTGAGGAGAAGGATTCCTTATAAAGTTAGAAAGTCAATCATATTGCAAAATATTTCAGCCTGCCATATGATTCATGGGAGATTGCATTTCAGCCCTCTGTATATTGGTCTCCATTATATTGATGAGAGTTGTAGCTTGGATGATACGAGTGAAGTCGCCCACACGCTATCATGGTATCAAAGGAGAAGCCATCGTTGTGATTTAACCAATGTAGTAAAGACAAAGTGTGAGGAGCGTGTGAGATTGATCAAGACTGTCCAGGAGTCAAGATCTCAGAGAGTTAAATAATTTTTCTGGGAATAAAACCATAGTTATTAAAATAAGAATTCAAATTCTTCGATAGAGAAAATATTTGACTAGGAAAATTTGGAAATATAAATTTTATAAAACAAACTTCAACCTGTTAGACTCAATTCTGAAACTTTCAAACTCGTAGAGGAACTATCCATCCTTAATCCCTGAACTTCCACTATTTAAAATTTAATATGAAAAAATTTGGAAATATAGATCTTATAAATTTTAATTAATTAAAAAATTACTTTCTATCTTCTTGAACTAAGAGTAACTATCCCAAATCATAACTATTAATATCTCTCTTAAAAATAAAAATAATTTTGTTATTAATCAATAACTAAAATCTAAATTCATGCTCATAGATTTAGCCGTTCCAAGTGGATTTAGTTGAAAGCACACTTTCAAAAGTTGATTTTCTTCTTCTAGTTAAAGCTTCACATTCTAATCATCCTAGTTGAAAGCACACTTTCAAAAGTTGATTTTGTTCTTGTAGTTAAAAGTTGCACATTCTACTCATTCTAGGGCGGGGAAGCACACCCAAACCTTAATTCATGGTTTCCCATTTTGGAGTGTACAAAACATAGCTACCAAATTTGAAAAAACTAGGTATAAAATTCAAATTGGAAAGAATTCCAAATCACATATCTTACAAATATTTATAAATAAGAAATTATTAATCTTTGTTGTAATTTATTATTTTAGTAACTATAAACTTACTATTTTCTACCATATTTCAATATGACACTATTTGTTTTTCAAAAATGCAAATTTTCTAATATACAATTTATTGTTTATATACCTTTTAAAATAGAAATTTCCATTTTATATAAATATATATCTTAAAAATATTTAAAATAAGAATTTAATGGCCCTTTGGTTACATAATTTATATTTTTAGTAACTATAAACTCGTTAATTTTCTACAGATTTCCAATATGACACCGCTGTTTACCAAATGCAATTTTTTAATATGCAGTTTACTGTTTAATATATTTTTAATATAGAGAATTTCATTGTATATAAAATATAATATCTTACCAATATTTATAATAGGAATTCATAATCTTTGTTACATGGAATTATTATTTTGAGTTAACTATAAACTTACATTTTCTTCCTTTTTAATATAACTGATTATTTTTAATAATAAAAGTTTCTAATATAAAATTATTGTTTATAGATTTTTTAATATAGAAATTAATTTTTTAAATATAAATTATTTACAAAAAACTTACAAAATAAACCAACATTAATGAAATTTAATATTTCTTTTTTAATATTTAAATCTTTATATATCACGAAATTTTCAATCAAATTTCTATAAATTAAACAATTAACGGGTTATTATAATTTTTTTTAAATATATCCATTTTTATTTTTTTAATTACCAAAATACCAATATTAAATTTATTGTTCATATAACCCGGTACCAAATTTGAATTAACCAATTTTCACTCGAACCAAACCGAACCGAAGAGCCGTATTTCCGAATCTTCCAAGCCGAACTTGGTAACTATGACTAAAACCATCAATTTTTTTGAAGGAGAGGAGCTAGATCGTTTTGTGGAGGTGGAATGCCATCAGATTTGTGAAGTTGCATCGCCATAGTCAGAAACCAACATGGATAGCTACAATGGAGGGTTTATTTTACAATATAATCAGTTATGCGATTTTTTTGCATCATAAGGCCGCAAATTGGACACGTCCTATAGATCTATTGTTAAATGGGACAACCCAGAAGGACGAAGTTTGGATCTGAGATTAAAGAGAAAACGTGTGCTGCTCTGAAATATTGCAGAGTTGTATTCCTAGAGCTCCCTCAAGAAGAAATTGATCACATGCAAGAGTACCTCGGCAGGCAATTTCGCGCTTCTGACTTTGTATGTTGAATTCACTCTCGTTGGTTCAGCAGGGATCAGGGATAGGGTATAGGATTCTGCTTTTGATTTTATATTTGTATCTTTTGTGATCAATAAAATATGGCTTGTGATTTGTGTGTCTAATTGTTCTCTATGTTTTCTCTAGATTTTTCTAATAAAATGTGAATGGTAAATAATTTGTTTAAAGAGTTTTTTATATTTTATATTTTTTTTTTTAATCAAATTAAAGTCTGTTAGTAATCAAAATTTGAATTATAAATTATCCACAATTGAGTTAAAATATTTCATTAATTTTTCATAATGTTAAATTTATATATGTATTTAAAAAAATAAAATAACAAAAAACCACGATGCTACTAAAATTTGTTTTCACCAAATTCCAAAATACAACAAAAAATAAAACAAAAATCTTAAATAGTTAAACAACACGCTCATTCATTTGCTATCAATAATAAACTTAAAATCTACATTGACTGCATTAAATAGCAAAGGCTTATTAATTTATCTTTCAACAACGAGCCACTAACAATTGTACAAGGATGTTCTAACAGTGCACCCTGAAACACCTCTGGGATGATGATGGAGAACTATGTCTCACTATTAAGGTTCACCAATTAATTAATTAGTATGTTGTAGCTAGAAAGTCTTACAACATATAGAAAAAACAATATTATTTTTAATCTATTTAAATAGTAGAAAAATAGATATTGAGTAATCTATAATATTATTGAAATTGAAGGTGCAAAATTTATAAAGACATTAAAAACATTTTGATGTTTTTTTATATTTTTTTACTTTCTTAATATTTTTAGCTCCTAGTCCATGTATGTTTTATCTTTCAATCTCAAAATATATGGCCTAGAGAAAATATTTAAAAATATAAAAAATATTATGTATTTTCTATTATTGTTCCACTCTGAGTGGCATAATTTATGAGACAAATAATAGAGAAAATATAAAATGTTATGCTTTCTCTATTGTTTTGCTATTCCCGCTTTCACAATATGTCAGATAAATAATAGAGAAAGCCTAAAATTGTTATGATTTTTCTAATATCTTCCTCACTTCCCACTCTCATAATAACATGAGTGTGGAGTATACATTCAATAATGTAATTGTGATATATTGCTAGAGTGGAGGAAATAATAATGTTTGTATGTTTCACCTTTATTATTTTTTCCACCCCTACATATTATGAGGGTGTGAATGCACGATGGAATAAAGCTTAAATTCGTTTTTACAATTTCTCTCTTATTTCCCATGGTCCCCACCTCATATATGTTCATCACCCTCCACACTCATAATATGTGAGGCTAGAGAAAATAATAGAGAAAACATAATCTTTTCCTACATCTCATCCACAGAATATGTTCGCCACCATCCATCTTTATAATATCTTGGAGTGGAGAAAATATAGAGAAAACATAAAATTATTATGCTTTCTATATTATTTTCCCCATCCTCGCTCTCATAATAATACACAAGGGAGAAATATGAAGAAAATAATTGTGTTTTAAATTTTATCTATTATTTTCTCAACCCCTATATATTACGAGGTTGGGGATGGAGCAAATAATCTAGAAATTATAAAAAAAAATTCATGTTTTCTCTATTATTTCCCACACCCCCAAACTCATAATATGTAGGCTACCCCCAATCCTCAGCCAATGTTAGGGGGAAGGATTTGTATATGGTCGGTTTTGTTTCAAGAGTTTGACTTTGAAGTGGTGGGTAAACATGGGAAGCACAATGTAGGACCAATTCACTTGTCGAGGTAGAATCAGGGAAGAGTGGAGGTAACGTGGATTATGAAATAATACATGGAACACCTTTCTATATTATTCTTACCCTCATAAAAAATATTCTTTCTCTATTAGTTTCCCTACTTCCACCCTCATAATAGTACACGGGGCGAAATAAAATCCACAATGAAAGACAATTATATTAATAATAAAATCACTTATTTATACATGTACAATCTAGGTAAGAGACAATTGTGTCTTGGTAACTTATTAACAGTAAAAAAAAAAAAGATATAAAACTAATTACATATTGTACATTAACAATCCCAAAGGAATAGTTAACATTACCTCTTAATTCGAAGGGACATTTGACATGCCAAGTTCAAACTTTCCACGTCCTAGTGCCTTTGTAAATATGTTTGTGACTTGTTCTGAGGTAGGACAATGTGTCAGATGAATAAATTTGGCCTTTAAATAATGTTGAATCAAGTGATATTTGGTGTTAATATGCTTGCTTCGATCATGAAACTTGGGATTCTTGGCCAACTAAATTGCATAACAATTATCAATAAGTAGTGGAGTTGAAGTCTTTTGTTTCTCCTACACATCTTCAAGTATTTTGTGAAGCCAAATGATTTCTTTTGAGGCTTGAGCTACTGCAACATATTCAACTTTGGTGGTAGAATCAACATGAACAGATTACTTGTGTAATCTCCCACTGATGGTTGTTGATCTGAAATTCATCAAATAACCAGAAGTAGAGGCCCCATTCTCTTTATCTCCATCAAAATCAGAATCAGAATAATGGGTGAGATGAAAATCTACAACTTTGGAATATTTGATGGCATATGTTTGAGTCCCTTTCAAATACTTGATAAATCTCTTTGTTGCATTCCAATAACCTTCACATGGCTAATGCATGAACCTAGAAAATATCCCTTCAACAAAAGTTATGCCACGTCGAGTAGCAGTTAGAAAATTAAAACTTCCAACAACTTTCTTGTGCTTTGTTGGATCTTTAAATGTACTTCCTTCAGTGGAAGTAAGACTCAAATTTTTCTCAATTGGAGTAGCAACAAGGCTACAATCCTGCATCCCAAATCTGTCCAATAGGTGTCCAATATACTTCTTCTGAGAAATAAAAATATTTTTGGGTTTTTGATCAACTTCAATCCCTAAATAATAAAGTAATAAAGCCAAATTTGTCATGTCAAAAAATTTCAATAATTATGTTTTAACAAATGGTATATAATCATCATTATTTCCAGAGATTATCAAATCATCTACATATATAACCAAATCCTCTTTACAAAAAGAGTTGCATCATCTTGATCAAATAACTTATAATTCAACTTGAGAAGGTGTTCAGTCAATTTTTCATACCATGTGTGAGATGCCTACTTCACTCCATGCTAAGACTTCACCAACTTACATACCTTTTTCTATTTTTCTTTAACAACAAAACCTTCTAGTTGAGACATACAAACATCCTTCTTCAAATTTCCATTCAAAAAGTTTATTTTTTCATCCATATGGTGTATCTTCTAGCTATTTTGAGTTGCAAGATAAAACAAAGTTCTAATTGTGCCCCATTTTGTTGTAGGAGTAAATGTATCTATGTAGTCAACACCTTCCTCTTGAGTGTAGCCTTTTGCTACAAGCCTTGCTTTGTATTTCTCAAGTGAGACATGTGTCTTATACTTGATCTTATATACCTATTTGCAACCAATAAGCTTGACGCCAACAGAAGGATTCACTAACCTCCAAGTTCCATTATTAATAAGTACATCATACTCTTTTTTCATTGCATCCTTCCATTCATCACAATTAGCATCTTCTTCAAAACAACTAGTTTCACTAATTTTAGAACGATTAAATTCACAGTCATGAGAAACATTACTTGAATTGGCTTCAGAATAACTTCCTATTTAAAAATTAACTTACTTTCTTGGAAATATTTGAACACATTTGCATCTCCATAAAGGTTTTTGAAGTGGTTGTGATGGTTTCCCATCTAGAAAAACAATCTCAAGAAGAAGCTCTTTAAGAGAAAGTTCTGATCATGCAGAAAGAACACTATCATTCAAATTTTATTCAAGAATGACATTCTCATGAGTCAAAGATGGAAGAACCATACACTGGTCCATAAGGGACACCCCCCCCCCCCTTCTATATGTGGGACATCATTCTCATATTCAAAATATAAATTTTTGGATGCAAATTTATCCAAATGATTCAGTTGCTTGTTAACAGTAGAATTATCTTTATCTGATTTAGGAAAACTAACATATATGGAAATAATGAACTTCTTATTCTTCATCATACAACTTGTATGCTTTGGAAGTCACTTAGAATAACCCAAAAATCTAAAATTTTGACTCCTTTCATCTAATTTATTTCATTTTTTTCTTAGGTTTTAAAGCATAACGTTTAGATCCAAAAATACTAAAATGTTGAACAATTGGGAGTCTAGTTTACCAAAGTTCATAAGGAGTTTTTTTATTGCTAACAAGATAAGGAAAATTATTTTAATATATGTTTCACAAAGCATTGCTTCTCCTTAAAACATTAACTTCAAATTTTTAAAAAACATCATAGGTCTAACCATATTAAACAAATATCTATTCATACATTATGCAATGCCATTCTGTTGTAGATTATAAGGTATGGTAGTCTGATGCTTGATTCCATTATCCTTAAAATATTTTTCAGGAGCATGATAATTATATTTCCACTGTTATTAGTTCTAAGAATGCCTATATTCTGTTGAGTTTCATTTTTTATCATTAAATAAAAAAAATTAAAACTTCAAACATTTGTGACCTATCTTTCGACAAATACATCCAACATATTCTCAAGTAATCATCAATAAATTCCATCACATATTTATTTCCATTGGTAGTTGCACCAGACATAGGTCCACATAAATTTGAATGTATGAGACCTAATTTTTTGGAAGTTGTAGAAGAAGAACTATCAAAAGTTTGCTTACAATATTTTCCCAAAATATCAGCATCACAAGGCAAGGAAATCCTTTGGTAACTAGTTGTCTCATAATTTTGATGTTGTCTTAATTATTGTGACCAAAATGAGCATGTCATAATAAAATGGATGATATAGTATCTCTTTTTTGTGCTAAAAGAGAAGAACTATAATGAGAATTCATTACAGTAGATGATGTTCCATTCAATTTTAAAAGCATATATTCTTCAACACCATCCATTATGACTCCACGATCAAGTTCTCTACAAATATCATTGATTCTATCGAAGATATGTATGGAATTCCTTTGTTGTCAAATATGTTAACGAGACATTAGATTCCTTTGAAATTGTGGAATGTAAAGGACATCTCGTAGAACATAATGTGAAAGTTTTGGGATCTTCAAATGAATAGATCGAATTATTGAAGGCTTAATTTGAGATTTGTCAGCAAAATGTACTACTCCATCAACTTGGTCACTGAATGTTTCAAAAAAATATCTCCTAAAAGTCATATGAGATGTGGCTCCTAAATCTAAAATATAGTTGTCTTGACATGAAGAAAACACAGTAATAAAAACAACATTAATATTAAAATTGCAATGAGAAACAATGTAACGTTTATACTATAATGATTTCCCCTTATCTGGTGGTGGTTGATATTTCTTTTCCTTCAACTATTCTCTGCTTTCACTGAATTTCTCATAAGGGATTCTACAATTAGCAGTAATGTGACCAATTTTTCCACATCTAAAACACTTGACAAATGACTTATCATTAATATTTATTTGTTGTCTAAAATTTTGTTGCATGTCTCCATAATTAGGTTTTCTCACCCTACCTCTATAATTTCTTCTATTACGACCTCTAGTAATTTTATCACCTCTAGAAGTTTCACCATGAGACTTCTCATATTTTTGTGAAAGGCATAAAGTTTATGTGTGACAATTTTGTGGAGGCTCTTTCTTCGCAAAGGCCTTTTCTTCCTTAGTAGTCTTATTCACTAGTTTTTCAAATGTAATATCTTTCAAGTGTCCACTAGCTCGAAGAGATTCCAAGTGCTATGAATAGACGTGGTGGAGAAATTTAATAAAAGAAATAAGTTGCAAATCTACTTCAACGCCAGTGGATTTTATGTCATGAAAAATAACATTTATTATAGAGGGCATCTTCAAATGATAATTTTATTTCGTTTTCAAATTAAACAATCTCAATAAGAGCTGAGTAATTTCAAGTTTTGAATGTGAATCATAAAGTTCCTTCAATTTCTTTCATGCTTCGAATGTAGTATCACAAGAAATAACATATTTGCTTACCTCATCTGTCACTGATGTAGTAATTAATGAATATGCCTTCTTGTCTTTTGTCTCCAAAATTACACATTTCTTTTTGTCATCGGGTGGCTTAGGTGCAATTTTTTTGTCATCTTTGTCTTTCTTTCCCTCATAGACTCCTTCGCACAAATTGTTAAAATAAGTTCACTTTTAATCTTTTTAACATATTCTTTATAATTATCCTTTCCACTAAGCACAACATCAAATATTGACATCAATGAGGTCATGATTACTTGTATCCAAAAAAAACTCTTCAAACAAATCATTTTCAAATTTTGAAATATGTTTAAAACTCTTTAAAAAATATAAGTCACTTTCTCCTTTTCTTTAAATAAAAAAATTCACTGTAGTTTGATGGTGGGCTTCAAAAATAACCCCGCGGAATGTTGGGTTCAAACCTCGTTATTTTCCCTTTTATCAAATGTTCCTTTTAATAAAAACTTCAATTCCAAACCTCGTTGTCTTCCCTTTTATGAAAAGTTCCTTTTACTAAAAAACTTGAATAAATTTATTTGTGCTGTATCTCCATTCTTTTTTATAATTTTTTTTTAAATTTTGTTGACCAAGTCATCATACCTTAGCTCAGCGTGTGTCAAAACCACTGTACCCCCTCACCATGTTTGTTTCTCAATCACTTCCAATATTATTGCAAAGCAGATTATTGCCCACAACACAAACATGAGGCCTTTTAGCTAATATGGGTTCTCGTTATGGCTTGAAAATATTGATCAAATGATGGAGGACAACAAGAAGCACAATTCCCAGTAACATCAATACATTCAACCAATAATTTTCATGGACATCAATCAATATGCATGCAATTTTCTTTGAAGACCGACCAACAATCGTTGAATCTAAAAATACGAGGAGTGAATCACAATGCCATTGTACAAGCTGGCCCTAAATTGCATGGTCAACATATAGGCCAAATGCACAAAATCCCTTGTTTTCCAAGATTTGATAAATGACCAAAGGGTAGCATCATATTATTTTTTTATTTTTTAAACCACCATATAATTCACCACATACCTTTGGTTACAAAATGGGCCACCATAGATTGTGGAATTAAAAACCTGAAGGGTGTGAGCGCAAGCCACTAGTTCGATGATATAAAGATAAAGACATTCATGGGAAAACCCTTCACATAGTCACACGCCCTCCTTTGCTTGAGTAAGAAAACTTTCAACAACACGAGTGATGCATGAATAACCCTTCAATTATTTTACCACTACAACTAGTCTTTGTGACGTGCTCCTTCAATGATACTTCCACCCAATAAAATCATATCTAATATCTTCACATAAACACATACCAACCTCTACATAGAATAAAATTCTCATGGATTTTATGAATAATCGGCACTTTGATACCACTATACATAGGGAAGAATAAACTCCAAAATGAAAGACAATCATATTAATGATAAAATCATTGATTTATACATATGCAACATAGGTATTAGACAGTTGTGTCTTGGTAAGTTATTAATGGTAAATCAAAATATAAAACTAATTACATATTGTACAATAACAATCCTGAAGGATTAGTTAACATTAACCTGTAGTGCAAATCCAAATCCACATATTATGAAGACAGGGGTGGGAAAAATGATAGAGAAACATAATGTTTTTATGCTTTTTCTATTATTTTCTCCACTCTAACCCTCATAAAATGTGGGAAAAATGGGCCCTGCCCTCATGTTTTTATGCTTTTCTGTTATTTCCCTACCCCCACCATGGGAGAAATAATAGAGAGAGGTGTCACACATTATGAAGGTGGGGATGGAGAAAATAAATGCTTCTCTATTATTTCCCCACCCCCACAATGTGGAACATAATAAAGAAAGGTGTCCCACATTATGAGGGCAAGGCTGAGAAAATAATAAAGAAAGCACAAAAGCACCCCACCCTTATGAGTGTGTGTTGTTTATTATTTTTCCCACCACAACCTCATTGATGTGTTTTGTTTATTATTTTCCCCATACCATCCTCATGAGTGTTTTTATTCTTTATCTATTATTTTTCCCACCCTCACCCTCATGATATGTGGGACAAACGAAGATAGGGAAACTAATAAAAAAACATGTTGTTTTTATGTTTTCATTATTTTGTTTTTTTTATTATATTGTCTCATAATATGTGAAGTAATTTTTTTAATGTTGTTTCTATTTTTTTTTCTACCACCACCCTCACCCTCACCCTTACCCTCATAATAAGTGAGACAAATAATGTATATATATAGATATAAATATATATATATATATATATATATATATATATATTTAATAATATATATATATATAATATATATATCTGTTGTGTTGTTGTGTGTTGTGTGGGTGGTAATATATATAGATAGATAGATATATTTCTTACTTTTATTCTTAGAAAATTAAAAATATATATATTATTGTAAACATATAAGTAAATATATTATATATTAATACTTCTCACATATGAATTGTTGTGTTATGTATGTGACAACGAAGGGAAAAATTTTGATTCTCTGAGCCAAAGCACTAATTAGAGCGAACCTAGATTTTAAATTGAATGTACAACTTGAACCCGACCATTCTGTACTAGGTGGTGCCAAAATATCCCTCATCGTGGGGTGATGTTTTTCATTCATATGTCTTGGTAAGATGAGTGAGATTGGTGGTGCAAAAATGGGCTATTTTGTGAGACTTAGCCCTACAACGTAGCGTTTGGTGATCAACATCTTATTTTCATTTTCCATTTTAACCCTAGTAGGATTTTGATGTTTAATCACGTTGAGAAAATTTCATACATGGTTGGAGAAGGATGTAAAATTAAGTGAGATACTACTAGGTGTTGGGTAGCGGAAGCCTTGCGCAATGGTTAGGAGGCTCGAAGCCGAACATTTTGGGTAAAGTTAGGGTAAAGACTCTGCTGAAAGTGCAAAGCGCGAATTATAATAGGTTGAGTCAAAGGGTAGTCTGCCCAAAAATAATGTAAAGAAATATAAATAGAGTCTACCCGTGCAAGGATCGCAGGCCAAGGAAGGGTATAAATAGAGCAAGGCTCTATGGGTAGAATGAGAGGAGTTTTGATAGTTAATCTGGAGATATGAAATGTAATGGGTTTTTGAAGAAGATTGTCTAAAAGCATATGTAAGTCTGAGTCGAGGGTTTGGATAGTAGGTAGAGGCTCTGTAGTTGTGTGCACAGAGGCCTGGAAAGTCTGGAGTTGTGTGCGCAGACCCGTGCAGTTCAGTGTGTAGGGAAGATCTAGATGTATTAAGGATAAGTGGAAATAAGGATAAGTTTCTTCTGAAATTTTGTGTTCCTTCTCGGCTGTCGCAAATTCGACTTTCATAGTATCCATTTAATTTAATTTGCTTATTTATGAATGTATGTAAATCTAGGTTCATTTTATTGCACGAATCAGTTGTGTTGGTTAAATTTTTGCTTAAATACCCTTTTGATTTGTAACCACATCCTCCAATAAAATAACGCACTATTAAGAAAAATCTAATCAATATGGATCTGTGTGACCACCGAGAAGCGCAGAGCTGTAAACCAGTGCATGAAACCTCCATACCACACCAAGACATCCCTAGGGTGTGGAAACCTCGTTCCAACACTCTCCCCTGCTACCTCGGGTGAGACCTCAGTCCCCACTCTGCGGGCTATTGCCGAAAGGGCCGGTAGCTACGAGCTTTTTTTAGCTAAATAACTCTTCTAAACCTAGGTCAAGCCCATATAAGCCAACAAATGGTTCCATTGCCGGGACCGGGATTTTCCTAAGGGGTGTCTAATGCGGGAACCCTAGAAACCTATGAAGAAAGAGCTTGAAGATTGGTGGGATTTGAAGCTTCATGAGTTCACGGTTCAGGAAAACAGAAACTTGCGGATATGAGAGGAATAGTGGTTGGATCGCTATATATTTTCAAATATACATAAGATCTTCTTCGTAACATTCTCGATAGAATTATATGACTGGATCGCGAAGTTAGTTAATAGCGTGGGGAGGTGCAGATTAGACCAATTGATAGTGTGGACTCTTGAACTTGTGTGCAGGCTAGAAGCCACCAAAGATAGACTTACGCGCATGGTAGACCACTGGTTAGATTAGATCATAGGGGGATTTATCACTGAATTCGTGATAGATACAACTGTAAGTTACAACAAAGCAGAAAGGCAATTTCTCCAAGGATCGTAGGGTAGGTACATCAAATCATTGAATACTTGGATTAAGATGCTATTATGTGAAAAATAGATTATGCACGTATATTGATGTCTGGAGTAATGTGGAGTGGAAGGGTTTATCGAAGAACAAGAGGAGTAGAGAGCAACCGTTTGATTTCTATCTCACGAGAGAGCAAGGACGATCTCTTTAGGTTCTCGCCAGGAAGTGTAGTCTGATTGATTAAAGAACACATCCCACTGATACCACCTTCGTCTACACCTGCACCCACTCCACCCACATCGAGTCCATCCACACCAACACCAACACCACCTCCACCCCCTCCACCACCGAAAGCTGGGATGGTGACCGCAGTCAAGTTACCAACTTTTGAGCGTGTAGGGAATGAAGAGCCAAGTCAGTTCTAGTTTGTAATAAAATCTGTATGGGTCGCGCAAGACATAACAGATGAAAACATAAAAATGGTGACGTTGGTCAGTGCACTACAGGACTGTGCGCAAACATGGTAAATAAAATACTAAACCGACCATCCGAATGAGGGAATAACAGTGATCTAGGATGCACTTAATAAAGAGTTTGGCCGACCAAAGTCTGAAGTTGAGTCGGTCATTAGGTTCAAGGAGATAGCAATGTTGCTTGGTGAAACTCCATGGGATCTAGACCAAATATTAAAGAGTACTATTCGTGAAGGTAACATGACTCTGATAGATGGGTAGCATTGTGCGTGGTTTGTGGCGTCCTTAACGCCCCATCTGAGGATGACTTTGTCACAACATAAGATCTCAACCCAAGTCGAGGCATTGGAGATAGTAATGAGGTTACATGTGACCCCGTTACCAGACCCAGGGTTGGGAATTCAGCAAATCCATGTGCAACTTCAAAACTTGAGTTTGGAAGTGCAAATCTTAAAGCAAGGAAGAATGTCCTGACTAGAGGTACACCTAGAGGCAGGATGTATTAAATGTAAGAGCCAATCACACGACAAGGACCAAGTGTTACGCCTGCGCTCTGGTGCATGATTTTCTAGGGAGGAAGGAAGCATGTGACAAATAACTGCCACATATTACAAAATTATACCCAGACCTCACAGCAGTTGTGTTGCAACTTTTGTCGATTGGTAGGACACGATGAGCGAACGTGTTGAAGTTATGAATTAATGCTAGAGAGAACCCTAGCCTACTGGGTGCAGACTGAAGTGTGGGGAGGATTTCGAGGACATGGTCGTGGAAGAGGACTGTGGCCTAGACTGGGCCGCTGATAGTTAACTTGTTATAATTGTGGTGGACAGGGACACTACGCTCATGACTGCACGAACCCAAATAGGATCTCATGCCCCTACTGTGAGCAGTTTGATCATGAATTGGTAGACTGTCCAATGGTAATTGCCCAATTGAGCGAAAAGGGATTACTCCAATCTCCACCAACCTAGAATATCCAGACGATGCATGCGGAACATCGCAAAGAAGACCCTAGTATAAATATGGTACTAAGAACCAGCACAACTGTAGGAGGAAATGAAGATGGGAAGAGGTGTGACACACCTATGTAGGAACATAACACTGAACTGGAACAGGGGAATATGGGGCCAAGAGAAGCTTAATGGAGCTTCGCGAAAGCTTTTACCCTAGGTAGGAGGGATAAAATGGAGTTAGGTGTGGACCCCTCCATGATCACTACCTTTCTTGAAACCTGCATGATATTGCTGCACGATCGTAAGGTTGTTCAAGGATTGCAAGAAACGATCACCAGGTGCACTGGATCTAGTGAACTCTAAGTCGTCCAGAATATAGGAAGACATGCTATGCGCACCCGATGAGAGATGAGACTGATAGCGCAAATCGGTGACTATGAAATGGATCAAGTCATCCTGGATTTAGGCTCAAATGCAAACGTACTGCCTAAACAAATGTGGGAGCGTATGGGGAAGCCCGCACTGCAATGGTCCCCGATTCAACTACAAATGGCCAACCAACAAAAGATCTTACTAATGGGCCAATTTCAAGGGGTGACGATGGATATCAACAGTGTAAGTATCTAGACTGATTTCGAAGTCATGGAGATTGTTGATGACAACAATCCTTACCTTGCACTGCTCGGAATTGATTGGGCCATGGACATGAAAGGGATAATTAACTTAAAAAGACGCAAGATGACATTTGAAAAGAAGTCACTACGGGTAGTGGTTCCTTTAGACCCAGTGGAAGGGGAATGCTACAACGCACCCGTACACGACGAGAATAGTGATGACGAATTGGATTGCATTTAGTAGATAACAATGCAAGACCTAGATCGAATGTAGCCCACCAATAATAGAAGAACCTCGTGGGAACGTGATAACATATGCACCATGGATTCCGAGGAGGAGGCAAAGTGATGGCAGAATCGACTGCAGGCAGTTACGACACTCAACTGTAATATGGTGACTCAGTTGGTACAATGCGTAACGATAGAAGAAAGACCACGATCAAAGGAGAGTGGCATGGCAGCTGAAGTGTAGCTCGTCTCGCTTGACACATTATGTGTAATACAGGAGTAGCCTAGTGTGCTAAAAGACAGGTTGCACACACCTCGAGGGGAGCCACAGAAGCTAGGATATAGGTGGCAATTTCAAGTCTGGATTAGAGGATGTGCACGATGGCCACGATGGCAGAAAGTGATAATTCGAAAGATACGGATGCACATCAGACGACTGACGACCCAACCAGACTTGTGTAGAACACAGGGTCGCAAAGCTGGGAGGGAGCATCTCTCTACAACCCAACTAACCACTGCAGGTGCAGTTCACTCCATCGGTGATGACATCTACGACAGACTTCAACAGCTTTCAGCAACCATTCTGCATGGAAAACTATGACTTGATGAGTTAGAAGAAACTGGGGCTCGACTATGTTCATGAAGTATGAAGCTGGACAAAGAAATTGCAGTATTACCGTTCGAAGTTGCCTACCTGGATTACAAAAAGAAATTACAAAAGGAAACTGATGTGGCTAGCAATCCTACCCTGCTATAAGCATTGACCCCACTAGCATGGTTGCGACAAAACCCAAGAGAACAGGGATGTGTGCACCATACTTCAGTGGTAGAATCAAGGAAATGCATAGGGTGCTCGTGACCTAGGCTAGTTGGGAAACAGAAGACGCACAATAGGGGTTCACCCACCTGACTATCCGTAGGAGGCCCAGTCCTAGCGCCCCATGTAGTTGGAAGGGGGTGCAGGATCATAAACCAAGCTGCTATGAAGTTGTGTGAAAAAACCACCACATACATACAAAAACCGCATCTGCGTCTCTGGGGATTCACTGCCATAAAGGAAAGATGGAAAGCAATTGTTGCAGATACTGTTCATGGTATGATGACCCATTTAAAGCACTACGAAGCTAGCGGCGGGCAATTAAGGCAAGGGAATGACCGCCAAAATCACATTTATGAGCTATCGCAAGGAAAAGCAACCAATTTTGAATGTCGAACCATATATAAGTAGAGTCAGGGTCACACCACCATGTCTTACTGCTTTGCAAGAAAATCACCCTACGTCAACAGCATGATGAGTGACGAGAAATTCACAAGGCACAATATCCTATTGCAGACAAGCTATAGGCAGCCACGTTGCAAACTGCTGAGCTCCCCAAATCTCCCCAGATGCTGCGAACCAAGAAGGATCCCCAGAGCCCAGAACCAATAAGAAGGTCACCCTAGCACCTACAATCTAGAAAATTCACGATGGAAGAGAAGGCTAAAACTATTATAATTGAAAGTGAGGAAGAAGATGAGGGTCCTCCCACATATTGAAGAATTCCTCCCTGAAGAATATCCCATACAACGAGTATGATGACCCAACTATGTACCTCCAAGCAAAGGGAAGGCCAAAATACCTGCAAATCTGGATGAATTCGACTTTGTAATCATCACCCCGTCGCTACCAAAATCGGTTCCAGTGGAAAACACGGTGGTTCACCATGTTACGACAATGAAGTTCGAAGATTGGGACCTTGCAAATATAGTAAAATTTCCCCACCTGGCGATAGATGAACTAATGGACCGGAAGATAGAAGGGATGGTGACAAACCTACATCCAAAGGAGTGGCTACAGGAGGTGGACAAAGTTGAATTGCTCTGTCTCTTGTCGATTCCTCACATTCTCCGACCCCCTATCACCATGTTGGTCATAAAGCAGTTGCTCTATTTAGTTCATGAGGACATACTATGGGTTGGTAAACCCATTCGTATCATAGCGGAACCTATTCATCAGGTTTCGCACCTCCCCTTTGACGGCAGAGACCCTCGGGAGATTAGTGATAAAGGTAATGATGTCACAATGATAGAATGACTGAAAAAAGAAGTATTAGCTCACCAAGTGTACGTCATTGATACTATCTCAGACAACACAGTCCGCGTTGCCACCTAGTTGCTGGCAGGGAAAGTCATGAGGAAATGTCGTGGCACTAAGGTACCTACCGTAGTTATCGCTCTTGTTGAGGAATGCGCAGCTGGTGTATGGTTCAATTGGTCACAATATCTTTATGAAGAGTTGCAGACCAATTGCTGTGATGTACGGGAGGAAGGCAAGACATTCCATTATGCATGGCTGCTCCTGTCCATCATGTTGGTCACCACTGACTTACCCGAGGAAAGCCAATTTCTAGTCTTGGATCTGGAATGGCCTGAAGCTGCTCAATATGCTTCCCTTTGGGTGACAAGGGACGTGGGACGAATTCGCTATATCAAAATCTTTTAGGTATTGATGGATGCAACTGTGCGTTAGTGGATTAATAAGTTACCCCACTTAATTGACGAGATCTATGAAAGCATGAAGCACATTGATGAATTTAAAGCAGACATGCATCATGTCTAGATCAGGGTGTGAAAGGACTTGGCTCAAGCCTAGACCTCACTTTGGTTTATTGCCATTAATGACATTATTGACGGGATTGTCGATACTTTTCCAATGGCCTGGCGTGGACCCTTGGTGGAAGAGCGTGGCGAGGCCACCATTCAGAAACAAAAGGAGGAAGCTAAGCATGTCGCACAACAAAAGTGGAATGCACAGTTTGCTGTGTAAGTTAAAGTAGCTCGGGAGCTGGCACTCATTGCAACAGGCAAGACACAATCAGGTGATGAGACATTGACAAAGACCAAAGACAGTCAGAAGGAAACCACATAGCTGGCCATGAGAGATACTCCATCCACTACTATGGGGTCTCCTTTAAAGCGCTCAATGACACCAGAGTAGCCGAAGCCATGGAAGAAGGCGAAGGCATATAAGACAGACAACGAGGTGACCACCCTAACCAAAGGTGACCTAAATGACATCAAAAATGTTGTTTGCAATGCCACACATGATACAGTTGATGAAGCCATGTCCAAGAAACATATTGTGTTGGGGGAGCTCTAGACGTAGCTATAGATGTTAGGAATCCATGTCACGCCCACAAGTGAAAGTATTGCTACAAGGGGTTCCGGTATGTTAGCAACGGAACCATTACTGAAGACCCAAGTCACCTATTCTGTTGCAATTCTAGCAGGCGTGTTGACTGTCGACAATGTGGAGGACAGAGCTATGGTGGGATGGCATACAGGACTAGGACTAAACATAGCCGCGATACGGATTTAAATAGGAACGCAATAAAATATAGAGATAACCATATACACAAAGAGGCAGTGGAAATAATACTTTATTTCATTAATGGAAAATACTGAAATATGCTTACAACCAGAAATAGAAAATAAACCAGCTAGGGCAATGGTAGCTTATCTCTAAGAAGAGTTGTGTGGCTACATGCCTCTGAACTATGTTACAATGAGGCTCGAAGGCGTATTTATTGTTGAGAAACAATGGAAAACCCTTCACATTCCAAAACCTAACCCTAGAAGATGAAACGCCAAATTGTGGGCCCCGTTTTTGGGTAAGTTGGTACATCAACTTCCCGGGGTCGTGAATTGGTCGTATTATCTCTGTTTGACGTGCATGATAGCCCGTTGGAAAGATCTCTCTGAGGAATACGACGGAAAAGACAATTTTTAGATAGAAAAATTGCTAGTGGGTAGATTTCCCAAAAAACGTCGTTTAGGGCCTCAAAACGGCTCCAGAAGTTTAGGACCCGAAAAACTGCTAAAAATAGTAAACTGTGCTATAATTAAGGAAACTGAAAAACTGAAAGAGACAATTGTGGGAGTCCAAATGGGATAGGTGGGTGGCCACCAACATACACCTAGATCATTCCTCCCCCCTTAGGAAGCAATGGTCCCCATTACGTTGAGTTCCTCCATCTGCTGAACTTGTCTTGCAATCTCTGATGTGTCCAGTAATGGTGGGAAGCATGGTC
>APFE030062803.1:27168-54105 GCA_000404065.3 Pinus taeda
CGTCCTTGGTGCAGCCACCCGATGGTGTACAGTTGTGGATGTGTTGTGGTCGGTAAGCCCAACCGCTTCACGACCTCTACCGAAATGAGGTTCTTTTGGCTCCCACTATCGACAATGAACTGTAGCGGGGAGTCCCTTACCCACATCTAGGAGTGGAAGAGACGCTCCTCCTCCCCAGGATCTTCGGGTTCATTTTTCTGGATCTTGGCAGTAGCAACAGTGGCGTTGGGATCCGCATCAATGATTTGCTTCCCTTTGTCATTCCCCTTGTCGGGTTCTGACTCAGAGTTGGAACCTGCATCTGATCCTGAAACCTTTAGCTCAGCCACCAGTGACTGCTTCACCCGACACTCACTTATGTTGTGAGTGGAGCTCTTATGGAACTCACAACATTTTCCCGTGTCCTTTTTCAGCTTTGCGGCACTGTTCTTTGCTTGTAGCTTTGGCGGGTTGTCTTGGGCTGCCCCGCCTTGGATTTTTCCTTTGTTCTATGGTTTCGGGGCACCTTTCCCTTGCTTTGGATTCACAGATCCAAAGTCTCGCTTCTTTTGTTTAAACTTCTGCTCGATCTTGACGGCATATCAGTGTGCTATGCCGAGCGAGGGGATGTTTAGGAATTGTATTTCTTCCTGGATGTACTTGTGCAGGCAGCCACGGTATTTGATTATCAAATGTTGCTCCGAATCCTTGATACCCAACTTTGTGCGAAGGGTATGGAAAAGATTGGTGAACTCCGGCACGTCTTGGTCCCTTCCCTGCCGCAGCGTGGTCCACTTTATGTATTCATCCTCATAGCTCCCGACAGGGTAGTACTGCTCCTTGATGGCCACCCGGAACGAGTCCCAGGTGGGTGCGGCTGAAAATACTGAGCCAATACTTTCATCCTTATGCTCGTAGTAGGTTTCCCAACAGTCCTTGACCGTGGGGGGTTGCTTGGAGAAGAGCGAAAACAATCTTTTCCCGACTCGAAAATTCATGAACAGAAAAATAACCCTCAAGCAGATGTAACCATTTATCTACGGCATCTGCGTCTATCTGACCCTTGAATATGGGGATTTCAAAATTAACCTGTACCTTAAAGGGCGTGGCGTTTCCAGAATAGCTGCTGGAAGCCGATGCGTCACTTTTGGGTAGCCGCTGAAGGATTTGGGCAAAGTTGTCCATCATCGCGTTCCGCTGTCGCTCGAGGGCTTCTTCGAGCAAGATTTTGATAGGATCTCCTGCTCCCTCTTCTTTCTTCTCATCTTCCATGGGAGGCCATCAGGATTTGCGAGGCTGGTCTTGCAAAGGTTTGACCAGCTCAAGCCCTAACTCCTTATATCCCGACCTCGTTGGGGACATGCAAAGAAAAAACAGAGAAAAAGAAGACCGCTTTGATACCACTGAACAAGACTTAAACAGGAACGCAATAAAATACATAGATAACCATATACACAAAGAGGCAGCGGAAATAATACTTCATTTCATTAATGGAAAATACTGAAATATGCTTACAACCAGAAATAGAAAATAAACCAGCTAGGGCGATGGTAGCTTATCTCTGAGAAGAGATGTGTGGCTACATGCCTCTGAACTATGTTACAATGAGGCTCGAAGGCCTATTTATTGTTGAGAAACAATGGAAAACCCTTCAAATTCCAAAACCTAACCCTAGAATATGAAACACCAAATTGTGGGCCCCGTTTTTGGGTAAGTTGGTACATCAACTTCCCGGGGTCGCGAATTGGTCATATTATCTCCGTTTGACGTGCATGATAGCCCGTTGGAAAGATCTCTCTGAGGACTACGACGGAAAGGATGATTTTTAGACAGAAAAATTGCTGGTGGGTAGATTTCCCAAAAAACGTCGTTTAGGGCCTCAAAATGGCTTCGGAAGTTTAGGACTCGAAAAACTGCTAGAAATAGTAAACTGTGCTATAATTAAGGAAACTGAAAAACTGAAAGAGATAGTTGTGGGGGTCCAAATGGGATAGGTGGGTGGCCACCAAAATCCACCTAGATCAAGCCGCTTTGATGGGTGAAAGCTTGCAACACCTCTAGTCCAACGCCACGATAGAGCTCCACACCTGGGAAGGTCGTACCGAGCAAATCCTCCAGGAACAGAAAATAAATCTCGAACAGTTGCACCTCCAATGGGACAAAGCCATCACATAGAACCATTAAGTGTAGCAGATTATCATGGAAGCTTGATGAAGTGCCCTTGAGCTAGAGAATACGGGTGACCTCACTATTAAGACACAAATTCAGAAGCTGGCTACTGGTTTTTGTAACGCTAAGGAGGAGGCTGCGTGGATCCATCAAGAGATTAGTGTGTAGATTGTAGAGTTAAAATTATAGACTCAGCCAGTGATGTCCCCTAAGATCAGGGAGAAGTGCAAGAACATCATCATTATCGCCCGCGAAAGGCTTACAAGGATAATTAAGGAATGTACGAACCTGTTCACACAGTGGATTTTCATGCTCATGACCCTTCAAGAGGATCCAACCCTTCAATGCTTGGAAACTGAAGCTCGAGAGCTTCAGGAAGCCTATGATAGGATCAAAGGAATCGTGTCGACTATTGTTATTACACAGCGCTTGGCTAAGATAAGTGGGGCCCAAGACCTAAAGATCCAAGTTGATATGGCCTGGCAGAAGGTAGACATGATTAAAGTTCATCTCCAACCATGGCTGGACGAAGCATTCGTAGTTTCAACCACCATAGAGCACAAGGTAGCTCATATGCAAAGTGAGTACGCCACCATTGAGACAACGCCACCCGAAACTGAGTTGACAGCCACATGCGTGGAAATGATGCAACGAATGACGAAAGAATTTGCTGCTAGAACAAGTGAAGCATAGAGGATGCTAACCACCCTATGCGAAAAGATTACTGTGCTAGCTAAGTGACTCAGGATGAGTCATGATGATTTTTTTGGGGGATTGTTGGGTAGCAGAACCCACACACAACGGTTAGGAGGCTCGAAGCTGGAAATTTTGGGTAAAGTTAGGGTAAAGACTCCACTGAAAGCACAAAGTGTGAATTATAATATGTTGAGTCAAAGGGTAATCCACCTGAAAATAATGTAAAGAAATGTAAATAGAGCTGGCCTGTGCGGGGATCATGAGCCAAGGAAGGGTATAAATAGAGCGAGGATCTATGGGTAGAAGGAGAGGAGTTTTGATAGTTAATATGGAGATATGAAATGTAATGGGTTTTTGAAGAAGATTGCCTAAAAGTGTTTGTAAGTTCGAGTCAGGGGTTGGGGTAGTAGGTAGAGGCTCTATAGCTGTGTGTGCAGAGGCCTGGAAAGTTTGTAGCTATGTGCGCGGACCCTTGTAGCTGAGTGTGCAGGGCAAATCTAGATGTATTGAGGATAAGTGGAAATAAAGATAAGTTTCTTCTGAAATTATGTGTTCCTTCTAAGTTGTCGCGAATCTGACTTTCATAATATCTATTTAATTTAATATGCTTATTGTATGAATGTATGTAAATCTGGGTTCATTTTATTGCACGAATTAGTTATGTTGGTTAAATGTTTGCTTAAAGACCTTGTTGATTTGTAACCGCATCCTCCAATAAAATAGCGCACTAATAAGAAAGATCTAATCAATATGGATATGTGTGATTACCGAGCAATGCGGAGCTATAAACCAATGCGTGAAACCTCCAGACCACACCAAGACATCCCTATGGTGTGGAAACCTAGTTCCAGCACCCTCCCTTGCTACCTCGGGTGAGACCTCAGTCCGCGCTCTGCGGACTATTGCTAAAAGGGATGGTAACTGCGGGATTTGTTTGGCTAAATAACTCTTCTGAACCTGGGTCAGGTCCATATAAGCCAACACTAGGGATGCCATATTTGAAATAAATTGAAGAGAAAAAAGTGATGGAGCATAGTATTTCTATTCTCAGTATTACTAATCAATTAAATAAGATTACATTGGAAACATCAATAATAAATGACTGGAGTGAAACTTGACTTAGACTGAACTAAGTGAAACTGAACTAGGACACTTGAAGGGACGGTTTTGATACCTAATAGGTGGTTGGAATTATATTCTCCAACACTCCCCCTTAATTACAACCACATAAAAATTCAATTAAAATTCGTATTGGTCTATGTCTCAGCTAAGCTTACAATTTAAAATTTTGACTTTAACTACATTTACTTTTCTTCTTCTCATTTTCTAGATCCTATAGCCTTTAAATTGTTTCAACTTTTTCTTCTCGTTGTATCCTTCAAACCTTATATTCTTCATTTGTTGGTGTAGGTCTTCCATTCCTCCAGGTTGTCTAAGCATATCTTGGACTTCTTCAAAAAATGACTTGTATGTGGGATGCTTCCACATATTATGTTCTGTAGTGCTATTTTCATCATCAATTTGCTGCAACATAAGACCATAATACAATTTTATCTCTTCAAGACTCCAATACCTAAAAATCTCATTAATTTCTTCATCACGCATGTTGTCTTCAACATTTATTTCAACAACTTCTATGCAGACTTCATCTAGACATGGTGTTGCAAGCCATGCTTCAAGTAAATTTAACTGTTCTTCTTAATGATTTTGTGTACCTGCACATTGGAAATCAATGGTAAATGTAAAAATATCTACATAACCACACTGGTTCTATTCCTTCTGCTATGGAATGAGATCTTCCTTTTGTTGTACTTCCTTCTTTTCTTTTTCCTCTATATTTGTTTCTATCTCTTCCACTTCTATACTAACCTGTGTTTCTGGAGACAGGTTGTCTTCCACTTGGTTTTCAGATTCAAGTGGAATTTTCTCACCAAATAGCATTATGTCGATATGATGTTTCTGTTGGATCATCTGTAGCCATTCATCTTTAGCCAATAATTCTTCATCAAAATTTACATCAGAAATATTAATTGTTGGATTCACCATAGCATTGACTACTCTAATGGCAGCTTTACCGTCAACAGCAAACTCTATTGTCGGATTGACCAAAATTTTATTAGCGAGCTCTGTTGCTAGATTTACCAAACCTCCATCCACTTGCAGTTGTGCATAGTAGAATTCAACAAACTTTTCATATCGATGTGATTCTTCTGCCATAGATCCACCTCCATCTGCAACTTCAAAACTCCCCCTTACACCAAAACACCTCTCAATGGTATCCCATGCCTCCTTGGTTGTCTTGGCATCTGAAATCAGGGGAAGAATGTTTTCATCGATAGATTATTTTATGTCTTTCAATACGAAGGCATCTTTTTGGCTCTTTACTTACAAATTTGAAAAGATTTCAAAAAAAAAATTGATGTCGCTTTGACCTTCTTAGCCTCTTGGCTTTTCCCATTTTTTGAACACTAACTCATTGTGGCTCAACAAGAAAATCAGCTTGCAAACCTAGGGACTGACTTAAATTTTTTTTTTACTTCTATGTAAACCCTTCAAAATTTATGATCTAGTTTCTCTGTTACATAGCTTGAAATAACACTCCAAACAAGATGGCTTTTTTTATAAAATTCAGATAAATCATTTTTGAAATAAATGCCATAAATAACACCTTTCTTTTAAAATATTTTAAAATTTCAACCATGCCCCGTTTTTTAAAACCTATGCACATGCCTCTTTTGTAAATATTCCATGAGAACATATCATAAACATTTCTTTAATAACATATATGCGCTTTTTTCCGTGAAACCTTTTACATACCAAATTAACCTCGAATTTTCTCCGTTGAGGGATTTTATCATAATCTTTATGGTTGGAACAATTGATGTCCTTGACATTCGTGGTTTGAACTTGTCCTTCCTTTTAAAAATGAACTTCCCCCGTTTTTTAAAAATAAAGCTCTGGTAGCTTACTTTGAAAATTACTTGACCGATGGCTTAGCTCCCTTTTGAATTTGAGTGTGGCGTGCTTCAAATCAGCTAATGCTTTGTGTGGTGAGCATAATCCATGTTGGAGCCCGAACAATGTAAGACAATAAAACTAACGCGAGCCCTTGCAATGTAATTTAGTGTTAGTAATGCAAACAAAACTCTAGTCCCTTCAGTGGCCGTTAATAACGGCACCTTCAAGGCTATAGGGTGCATTAATACAATTTCCCCTCATGCAAAATTTTTGGAAAAAAATATCGACTTTTACATGACCTTGCTTTAATCTGTTTCGCTCTTGCCTTCATTGGCATAGTCGTTGGATTCTTTATTCTCCTACAACTTCTTTGCAAGCTTCTTCAAGATTCTTTAAAATTTTGTTGCTCTCTCAAAGAGTCTTATGCAGGCTCCCCTATTCTCTCCGTTGCTCACTTTGTTGCTCACTCATGGAGTATTATGTAAAACTAGCTCTGATACCATGAAAAAAATAGAAGACAACAAAACATGGAGTAGAGGACTGCTCTTCTCAGTATTAAAAATCAATTAAATAAGATTGCATTGGAAACATCAATAATAAATGAGTTGAGTGAAACTTGAATTAAACTAGACTAAGTGAAACTAAACGAAGACACTTGGAGGGATGGTTTTGACACCTAACAAGTAGTTGGAATTAGATTCTCCAATAAGATTAATGGAATTATTAAGATTTTTTTTCTCTCTGTTGATATGTTTCATTAAGACCTCTGTTTTCAACCATTTGATGGTTGGTCAAACCTTAAGTTTTTCGTCAATTTGGAATTTTCTTATTTTATGTACTTTTTATATAGATAAATGTAAAATAAATCAAAATTGAGGGCATACGGCTATCATAGCATTCATTAGAGCACGTTGCTTCTTTTTTTTGGCCTTAACATTGACATTCCTCTTCGTTTGAAATTTTTTTCCCGGTATTAAGGGTCAACAATTTGGTCCCTCTCTGGTGGCCACGTGTTATTTAAAAAACAACACACCAAATGGCCTGACCCAAACTACTGTTAGAAACATCTCCCACCTCCATACAATCGTAACGTTTTTGTCCTCAAAGTCCAAGTAACTTGGTGTAGGGTTTTAATGCTGGGGGACCAAACTGCATACCTTATTTTTGAATTTTTTAAAATTTTGTGGTAGGCCCACACTATGGTAGTTATTTATGACACTGTAGATTGGATACAAAAAGTGTCCAATAACTGCATCCATGTAGATGAAACATTTTTATTTACTATTTGAAACTGTAGTTTTAGTTGTTATTAATATAGTTTACATATGGTTGATTATGGGTGACCATCCTAAACTATAGTTGAATGTGGTTGATCATTGTTGGCCACATTTAACTATAGTTGATTATGATAAATTATGGTTGACCATCTTGTCCACATTGACTATGATTGACTATAGTTTATCATAGTTGGCTATGGTTGTTGAAGGTTTCTTATGTTTGACCATAGTTGACTATGGTGGATTAGGGTAGACCATGGTCAACTATGCAAGACATGTTGACCATGGGAAGTCAGGGTTGATGAAGCATAACCATATTTTACAATGGTTGAGTTCAATCGAGCATGATGACTATGGTTGACCATGTTTGACCATGTAAACTATGTATAACCACTGCTAACCATATTTCCTTCCCCCCTATTGGCATATACTTATCATTGATGGAAAAGGGTGATGGGACAGCTAACATGTGGTTATGCTTGTAAAGCAACAAGGTATGGTGCAAAGGGTGTCGTGATGAAATGATTGGTGTTGTTAGAAGTTCCTTGCATATGTTTTGATTGCATATGGAATTATGTTGTGATGTTATTTTCATTATTCTTGCTTGATGCTAAGGTATGTTACAGAAATTATTGATGTATGTTTCAGAAAAGCAAGAGGTATGTTACAATGTGAATGCAAAAGAGGTGTGATATGCTCTGATGAAGAAGTGACAATAACTTGAAAAAAAAAACAAAGGTGGCATGGATTTATAAATATTTGATTTTGGAAGACTGAAATGTTAGAATATGCGTAGGAGAGTTGAATTGTTCTGAGAGATTGTTCATGATCTACCTCACACAAAGAGACATAGGTAGAAGAGAAGATGTGAGGTAGATTTGACGGGGAGAAGAGGTAGAGATGGATATAAAGGTATTCAAAACTATTATTTAGGTAAACTACCACATTATAATTTTATGTATCACAAGATTGTAGTCTCCTTTCAAGTTGTAGCTTGAAAAAGAATAGGTTAGATCCTGTTGAGGTAGAAGCTTCATGTGGGTTGTAGCCTTCATAAAATTTATGTAAGTGGGAGTAGGATCTTCCCAGAAGGTTGTAGCTTTCATAATAACAAATAGGTTGGAGCATCCAAAAAAACTGATGTAATAGAGGAAGTATGACCTTGCCTTTACATCACACCAATAAAAAGTTCATGGCTTTCTCCCTCTATGGGTTTCCACTTATATCTGGTGTCCACATGTGTTGCTTTTACGTGTTGATTTTATGATGTCATAGAATGTTGTTTATGTGTTAAAATATTCCTTTTGAATGGAGGAATGTTTCTCATTTAATAGTTCAAGTAAATGTTAAAAATAAAATTAAACATAAATTTGATTTCTATGAATGTACTAAACTGATTTACCCCCACCCTCAGTTGAATCAAGTTTCCAACAATTGATATTAGAGATAGCTCCTTACGTATCAGTATAATAGTTGGAATGTAGACATGGTTGAGTCATGGAATATCGAAATATACATGCTTAGTAGTGCAAACACTCATGAATGGAAAGAGAAGGTAAAAGTAGATTGATTGCCTATGGACTTGACGTATGGAGGTTAGTATGTGATGGATACACACTCCCTCTATTCAAGAACAATAGTGGAATGTTTAGGAAAAATGTGTAATTCAAAATGAATTTTAGAATAAGGATCTTTAGACAACAATAGACCTAAAATATGGAAAAAAAAATTGATATAGATTACAACTCATGCATGAAGGAGATACTAGTAGTAATAGTATAGAAAAGGATAATAAAATGAGGAAGGAGAAAAAAACCTTTGAGAGAGAGAGTGAGACATGTTCTATTAGGGTAAATGTATTGGTTTCTCATGAAGAAAATGGATATGAAAAGAAAGCTAAGATTAACTAATATTTGATTGAAATAGTTAGATTGACAAATGAAATCAAAACCAAAAGAAACTGTTGCAGATATGTGATGAAATAGAGTATGAGTACAAGGAAGAAATTCTTAGACTCGAGACATAGTTGGAAGAAGCTTGAAGAATTGAAGAGGTGATGATAAGGTCAATGAAAGAGGGAGAGGAATAGTGTGAAATATGAGAAGATATGATTGGTGATATGAAATGCGGGTTTGATAACTTGTTCTGCTTACAAGAACCTCCCACTCAGTTAACAAATAAGTGATAGAGCTTAGATATGACATTTGTGGAATTAAATACTTGAAATAGGTGTATGCTTTCTTTTAATTATTTAAGTGATTTAATTCCATTTGTTTCTGCTGATATTCAAACATATAACAACTATATAATGCAGTAAATAAACAACAACACACAACAGAAAATTTAATCTAGGAGTTCACCTGAATATGGTGGGCTATGTCTCCTTCAACTTTTGTCATCATGACTTGGCTCTTTGGGATTATGGAAAAGCTTCTATTACAAGTTCCACACTTGACTCCAAAGGTTACTGATCTAAACCAATGACCTTAGAATACCATCTACATCCCTATCATGGTTGTCATCACTTTGCAAACAGATCTAAGCTGCCTTAGACTTGATTCCTTCAATCAGTGCACTGAGCTACCCTGAGCTTCTTGATGGAACTAACTCCTTCATTATTCTTTAACTGTCACTAAAACTTCATCTCCTATCTCCAGCACATGTTAGGCATTGAGAATAGACTGATCATTTTCTGAAAATGAGCATTGTATCCCCAAACTAGGGCTTCCTCCACGGTTGGCACTAGGCTGAATAAAACTTCCATGTAGAATTTAGGCCTTTAGAAGTCTCCAAATGCTTCTGCAAATCCCTACAATGGATTAATAAGGCTCATTAGAATCAAGAATGACTATTGGTTTGCTGAGAATGAGTACTAGTAGCTCCTACAGCTGCCTCCAACTCCTGGTGGCCCTAAGCTCCAAAATCATCCTAGATGAAAATCTCCATGAAGATGACATCTTTAGCTTCTCTGGACTATTCCATTGGCTTTAGAAGGCTCCAATTAGTCTATCTAGAATCTTGTTTCACTCTCTTTGGAGTCTCTGGCTCTTTGGCTCTCCCTTATCGAAACCTACTCTTGGAGTGCATTAAAGCAATATCCCCTAGGGATACTGAACAAAATTTGGTGAACTACACCTAACTCTAGCTAAAATTAGAATATCCACCTAATTTATCCACTCTTCCATGATGACCATCGAAGGTGACTATTACAATTAATGTTGGGCGCGCGTATGTGGTGGTATTAATCAGCAACCGCGTGGGACTATTTACTTAGTAGAATATCCACCATTGATAAATCCCACTTGATCCTCCTTTGAATTTCCCTTTTATCAAATGCTTCAATCTATGCCATTTTTCTCACTTCTCCAGATTGAACGGATGTCGCGTCATCCACTTACCAGCTAACCCAAACGATCTCCACTGTCGATCTGTCCCGTCCGATCCAATGACCTTCGTGTCACTCGCTCGCCAACTAGCTTGGATGATCTCCATCGTTGATGTGACTCATCCAACTGAATGGATATCATGAAATCTTGTGTGAAATCTTGCATGACTGATATCATATTGAGAGGACGCAAGAAAAACAGTTTTCTCGTGCTACGTGTTGCCCGCTAAGGGTAATTGTATGAATTTTAGAAATACCATTTCCAACCTTTACGGTGCACGATAAATTGTTTCCTCTTTACAAATACTACCCATGTGCTTAATTTAAAATTTTAAATAAAGGAACTTAAGGAAAGGTTCAATACTTAAAACCAAACTAATCTTGGTCAAATGTGCATAATTTGCAGTTTGCTGGAGTCTTTCAAATTGCGATAACTCCTTCATATGATATTGGTTTTTTGAACCGTTCATGGCACTAGAATTAGGAAAATGATATCTATCCAATCACTCAGGTTCAACACTCTTTTGAACACTTTGAAATTTGAGCTATCATTAAGCTCCTTGATCAATATCTGATCACTCCTCCCCATTAGGAATCTTTTGTACCCCAAAAGACTAATATATTGATCTGTACAGTAGATGAGGGTGAAAATACCTCATCTTTTAGCCTCCATACACTTGCCTTGCATGGCTAGTGCCTTTCAACCAAAACTCGAAGTTAGTCAACACTTTCGTTCCTAGATGCGCTTATCCTCCTGTTAAGAACTGTCTTCCTTGAACTCATTCAAAATTTCTATTGACAAGTTTATAGAAGATAGTTGAACATCGCTTCCTTGATCATTGACCCAAGGTGGCTCAAAAAAACATGAGATTACATCACAAATATATGCATATTACAGTTAAGTATACATATGTACCAATGAAAGTATGTTTTATTGTGTCAAGAAGTCCAACTATTTCTTACCAAGCCACTTCTATGGCAACTTTTGTTGTTGCAAATATTCTTCTGACATCTTGTCAAAAATAACATAATGCAAAAAAAACAACTTGAAAACATAAATTCACATCATGTGAATCATCATCATATCTCTCACATCCTCTGTAAAAATGATCGACTAAATCACACACCGACAAAAACATACCTTTTTCAAACAACTCACTCTCCAAGTCAAGAATAACAAAGAGAACTTGACGATTCTTTTTCAAAGTAGAAAGAATTCCACCTCTTGTGAAACACTTTATCATTATCTCCATTTTTCAATCTTGGATACAAAATCAACTTCTCCAAGTCGATATGACATTACATGCATGTTTAAACAAAGCAATCGATAATCAAGTTAATTACACATACATGTTAAAATACAATGAAATTGTGAACATTCATTTGTTCATACATACCATTCTCATGTATGTATTCCATTCTTCAACTTTCTCTCAAGCACAATCATAAGTTCAAGATCCTCAATCATATGTAAATGTAATTACAAAGTTGAAATGAATATAATTTTGCTACAATAAAGTGAGGCCCATACTTAACTTTTCCATTCACCTTTTTGGTAAAACCCTGCAACTTGCATTCCATTGGCAAAGAAATGTATCAAATCACAAGACATGCAACCTTAATTGGATAAAAACTCTAACCATTTCTTACCAATCCACATCAAAGGCACTTCCTTTCATTGCACATTGACATCAACATATGAATCATCCTGAAACAGATCAATTATGGAAACATCCTTTCCATTCTTGCCACTTTCCTTTTCAACCTTCTTCAAATTTAGTGGAAGCATTGTTAGATTCAAAATCCAACACTTTTCAGCAATATGTCCTTTCTTATGGCAATAATTGCAACACATTTTCATCCTCTTTACAAAATATTTTTCCTTATCCAATGGACCTTTGGCTTCTTGCCTCCCTTTCTTCAAAAATTTCTTGTGTGTGGCAATTTTCTTCCAACATCTCGAAAAAATATGGTTAACCAAACCACAAAAGGAACATGAAATTTTTTTCCAATGCTTATGCGGAAATTTACCATGCTTTACATGATCAAAATAAATATGATTGAAATTAGATTTATACCTTCCTCGTTCACCTTTGTTGCCTTCATTTGAAGGTGAATTGAATGAAGAAGTTGATCCCTTCAGGACACCATCAATCTCTTCAATGATTTCAAAGCTTTCACAACTCCCTTGTTCGAGTACATGCTTATGAAAACCTTCTTCTTGCAAAGTATGTTTCAAACAATTGCATTCCCCATTAATACAATCTTTACAAACTTGAGGGAGATAACCTAAAATGAAACTCCTTCTAGGAACTGTTTCAATTGCCTTCATGCTTTCTTTGGAACTTTCTGCATAAGATTGTACAAAGCCAAGGCCCACATACTTATGCCTTTCCTCAACCATTATTAGTTCAAAAATGACCTATTGTTATCGGGAAATATAGTGTCTATGCAGAGCTACTAGTCCCACTAAGACGGGTAGCTATCTTAGAAACAAACAGATTAGAGTTACTTTTGTTTTACTTTACAAGAAGTAGATAGGATAGGAGCAAAGAATACCAACCTCAATCTTTCGCTTGGTTCTCTACTTATTCCTTCTCCCCTTTGACAGATCTTTGCCACTCCTCCCTTGACCAGTCCGCTTCAAACAGTACCTGTAAAGTCAAAGCAGCATAATACCTTCAAAGTGCAAAGATCTACAATCATAAACAATATAGGACCAGATATATATTGACCAGACAAATGCATATATTAGCAGACATACAAGAATGTGGAGGAAAACTCGAATAGATTTATTGATATAGAGATTAGAAGAGAGGATTACAACCCATTGATCTGACCCAGTGTCATCCTCCCAGCATGAAATCCCTTCTCCACCTCATGAAGAGCTTAGATCACCCAACACTATGATATTCCACCAGGAAACCAACAACACTTCCTTACAAGATACAAGATTCCAGCCTTTAGATCTCTGGGATGAGGGATCCATATATAGATGATTGCAGGGGGGTGAGTCAGCTTCTGGGATTTTGATTAGTGTCTTCTCTCTGATAGTTCTTGATTCCACTTGGAGATTGATGATCTCGTATTCATCCCTGGGTGAATTCAGAGAGGCAAGTGTCACAGGAGAAGTCTCTGGAAGATTCAATGGTCATCCACCTTGCAAGCTGCCTCTGCCATTTGTCTACTCTCACCCATCGCACCATATAGAAGGGGTTTCCAGTATGCATCCCACTGAGCAGGTGAGATGCATCGCACCCTTAGCACTGGCCACTCTGTATGGTCTAGTTTTGACCAGTTCTGAGCAGTTTTCTGTGGAGAACTTCTGGGAGATGATGTAATCAGCTGACCTTGTTCCTTTAGGGCATAAAACAACACTTTTAGGGACTTAGAAGCCCTTGGTTAATGGACATATGTGATTGGGGTTTTAGTGCCCAAATATGTCTATAACAGTTGCCCCCTAAAGCATGAGATCATAGATCTTTGATGTCAGGTGAAATGATTTATCATGAGGATCCGAGGTTTTTTGAATTGGAAGGCAACCTGTAATAACATACAATACAATACATTATCTTCATAAGATTTTCATGATCTAGCTGAGACGAGCATTCCCATGCTCAGCTTTATAAATTCATTTTCACATACATAGGACAAACAACCGTCTGTATGGCAGAATAATGATTCTGATAGAGCCACCATCCTTTGATTTGGATGATCATCTGTGCAGTAACGATGTACATTTGATGTCTTTATTTTCCTGAATATATCACAACCCGGATGGATGAAACTAGATCCAGGGTCTTCAAACTCGTCCAATCTTTGCCCGAAGTACAAGTCGATCCATGTGAAAAATGTTCTGGAGTCGAACATGGAAAGACATCACCTGATTACTAACCAATTATGTAAGCTTTTAATAGGTGCGAGAGGAATCACCGATAATGATGATGACCCTCAAGGTACTACAGTATAATTAACGTGGTTTGAAAAGGGGACTTGGCGTCGAACACAATGCAAAATCTTTCGGTTAAAGGCCATTGATGTAAACCTATCGTCGGAAGTGAGAAACTTGCCATTGAGGCGTGCAAGCTTCAATGTACTGAAAGGGTTGTTCCTAGGTCAACTTCTTGGATAATGAGTTGTCGTCGACAAGAAGCGACCCATCATAGGAGGGCCTTAATGAATCCCACATCTATGACATGGAACAGAGAGAATGATTCTGTAGAGGTGAAAATGATCAGATGATATAGGGTTCAGGGTGGGAGTCATGAAAGGATGAAGCATGAGGGTATTGCAGTGGGTGAGACACAAGCTAGGTTGGTGAATTCTCTGATCGACTTCTTTTGAACATATCAGCAACATTGAAATGGATTGGTAGTGTTAACCCCAAAGATGGATGGTACGATGGACCAATGGTAGTATGACTGATGAACAGAATAACCTAACCTGACTCAATCATGGTGATGGAGAGAAAGTGTCATGTTCAAGAGCAACTTCCTACCAATAAAGTTTCTTCAAGTTTTCTTCCCAATTTTCCCCAGTCATTGCTGACCAATACCTCTTTATTTTTATCAAGCTTGAGGAGGATAACATATGCTTGTTCTATAATTTGTCCTTCTGGTAAACCCATTGCTATGTTTTAATGAGCCTAGTGACAGTGAAACTCGTTTTTTTTCTGTATGGACAAGTTTGTCGCTATTGCTTTAACGTTTTTAATGAAAAATACAACTCAGTCCTTTTTCAATTTTAGAGAGTCTGAAAAGGGATGGAAAGGAAACTCTAGTAATCCTTTTTCGTCATATAATCCCTTAAGTCCAAAAAAGTATAAAATAATATGAAAGGGATGAATTTTTTATAGTTTTAACGAGCCGAACAAGACAAGCGCTCGATCTTTTTATGTAACAATCCCTCAGGTTCAAAAATATTAACATCTAGAGGAGGGATAGCACTCCCAGTAGCTTTAATGAGATGGAGAGGCCAATTGCTCGACAATCTTTTCATATTTTACGAGTCAGTGGAAAAGAGCTTAAAGGAGACTCGTTTTTTAGGAACGAGTAATATTTTCAGGTAGCTGTTGATTCCAGGTAAGGTTTGGAATTTTCCAATCATGGAAGTGTCACAAGGATGGCTAATAGAATTACTCTTCACAGTTGTTCCTCAAAAGGGTAAACAATCAAATGGAGGCGTATGATTGGCCAAACAGAGTGGAGGCGATGGTAAGAACATGACCAGGGCTTAGAAGCTGATGATAATGCATTCGCAATGGTTATTTACTAGAGGTTGGTTCATTTTTTAATGATATTAAACTCTAGGGGAAGATTTGCTCACTCCTTAGGTTTAATTTTTAACGAGCTTGAACTTTGCATAAAAACTGCTTGTGTCAGTCGCACGATAAGGATGTCTCATCGATAGATTCCATTTTTATGGAGCTTGCACCTTTCAAAGCTTTTGCTCTATATCCTTTCATTATGCAAGTTAGGAATGACCAATCCTACGAGTTTAAAGGGTTAAGAATCTACAAACTAAGAAAATAAATGGTCGCTCTTCTCTTGCATGCAAAAAAATTTGCATGCCCCCAGGTATAGTCAAATAAGTTTCCAGGCTACCATATAGGAGTTCTCATATTTGCAAGATAGCTTCCATCCGCGTAGCAGATAGAATCACTCCCCATCTTAGTCCATTTGGAGAAAGGTGATTCTAGCTCCAATCACATAACCTTGACAATGGAATCTTATTCTGGTCTAATCCCATTTTCCTCAACGGACGAGTGTCAAACTAGTCATATATCCTTCGAGGAAACCTTACCTATACCCAAAGTTTCCCTGCTGAAGCAGACCAAGGTGCATGCCCCCTGGGTTTCAATCATGGCCACCGAATTACTCGCGTCCTTTTGGTGGAAAGACTGGAGGTTGATGAGACATTCCTTGCGTGAAAAGACTAGTTAGGGATGGTATTTGACTATTAGCTATGTGTGAGCTGGGGAACGGAAGCTGGTCTACGAGGTGGACCACTCTGCCTTCATGCGGAAAACACATTACTCGAAAGAGTGACGAGACAATGGATCCCATGCTAAAAATATAGTCGCGCCTAAGGAGAATATTATAATATAAAGGTCCTTGGACTACCATTACATTCAAATACACGGTTTTCCCTCTCAAAATTATAGGAAAACTCAGAAGGATCCCTAACAGTCGACTAGTTCCTTTATCAAAGCTTGTTAGATTTCGCATCTCAGGCAGAAGCAATGGTGAACCAAGTTCTTTCCAAGTAGTTGAGGAAAGGATACTTACAGAAGCCCCTTCATCTATGATGGTACCGACCATGACCATTCTATAAGCTTGTACAATGATTCAGAATGGTACATTAGACGGTAAATGGGGTCTACCTAGTAGATTCCAATTCAAGGAAATGACTAGGTTGCTCGGAGGTGGGACAGAATAAATGGTCGGATATGACCCTGACAAACTTCCTTCCTGCGGTAAAGGAACGGGTAGATTTCCCCCATGTTCATCAGATTCTGTGTTTACGAAAAGAATTTGAACAGTGTCGTTCTCATTCTCTTCGGTGGTTGTATCATTTGAAGATGGACCTTCCGAAGACAGGACTGGGTTGACAGCCGCCTCAATCTTTTGACTTTCGTCTGGTGTGGATTCAGAGGGTTTATCTTCAATGATAGATGCTTCGACCGACCACAAAGTCGTATCAGTCGGATTTTCAATTAGCGATGGACTCGGAAAGAGTTTCTTGTACCCAGGAGGAAGTCGTAGCAGTGAAGCAGGATAGTTATCCAAGACTCTTTTAGCTTCATCCAAGAAGGGACAAGGGGGGAAGGCATGATTACCTTCACACTGTTTGCAAGGAAATTTACATTTTCCTTTTTGTCCATAGACTTCGTTTTCACTAGTTGACGATGTACTCTCAACATGATGGTCAGAGGTTGATGACACCGGATTATGCAAACGAGGAGACCATTCCCTTAATATCCAAAGGATGCAAGGACAATCTCGATGATAGTGGTCCCCTTTACAAATGACACATTGATATTTCGGTTTGGATGGTGCAGTGTGTGGATTTTCGCTAGATGATGCACGGTTATCCCTTTTTGCCTTTGACTCCTTCTTTTTCTTCTCCTTCTCCTTCCCTTTCTTCTTCTTCTTAGTTACTTGGTCTTTAGCTTTACCAACTTTACCAAGCGAAGAAGGAGGAGAGGGAGAAATAATTGAAGTAGAAGGTTCAGGGGTAACTCTAGGATCATCTAGTTGCTGACTTGATTGCTCAGGAATCGTGGTGGTTTGAATGACAGAGGTCGAGAAGAGCCATATGGGCAAGCCGATTGTCAGTCGTGGGAGGGACAATGTGGCCATATGAGGTGCACCAACATCTCCCTAAGAGGAGAAGGGACTAGGATTTCCCCCAAGGGGAAATCCTTGGTTGGTGGACTCCATTTTTCTCAACCTAAGACCAATGAGGGAATAGTGACGTTATTCCGATTAAAATAAATTTTAGACACTTTGACACAACTTGCTTTTTCAATTTTTAAGAGTCGAGAACAAGCAAAAGATGACTCTAGTCACCTTTTATTTTTAATGAGCCTGAAGTGACCTGTGCTCAGATGGACCTTTTCCTTTAAGGATTCTAAAAATGAACGAAAGAGACTACTCTAGAAATCTAGACAGAGGGATTACCAAACCAATTGCAAAACTGCAGAATACCTTTTACAATAAGGCAATCAATCTTCCTGAAAGTTGTGTTCAGTGCATTGTGATTGATAGGGTGGAAGACACGACTTCCTAAGGATAAACGATATAGCCTATTGTGGTCTCCCAATAAATACTCGACAGTACGTGGGAGCACAAGTCTGTACTAGCACTTGTCATCTCAAAGAGGAGGAATCACCCAACCAACAATGAAAGCGATAGTTACTAGGCTTTACGACACCAAAATATGTCTCTAGCCTAGACTTCTAAATGTCGTGCATTAGGTTCCAAAGCATTTTTATGTTCATTGAATTTATTTTACAGTTGATCTTTCTTAAGAAGTTTTCCTTTCAGGTTCACTGCGTGATGTAGATATATAATTCCTAAAATGCAATCTAGGATGATAAACAATCATTTAATATTCTTTCTGCAATGAAAATCTTAGCTACTAAGGAAAGAGAAATGAGATTCTTTCAACATAGAGCAGAGAGCACACACTAGATGCACTGTCCTAAATCAAACCAACAAGCAGTCTAAATGAAAATGCACATGCATGTATTTGTTTTCACTTTCTTAATGTGTGAATGAAAAAAAGAATGCTAAGTACAAATTTGAATCATTTCAAGCAACAATACTAACGATTTTCTTTTCAAAAAACGAAAAGAAGATAATGACGAAACTTTGTGATTTTGAATTGAAAACTGCTTTCGACACTTGAAAAACTATTAATTCAAATCAAATACAAGAGTAGTAGTATAATTGACCATCAAGAACAATAGGATTCTTTTCTTTGACTGAAAACGACACTTGCGACACTTCCAAATCAAAAGACGACAGTTTGATTACGCTACTTCTTAGTAAAGGAGAATTGTAAATGGCGAACAATACATAAAAACATTTACAATCCTTTGTACTATGGAGGCTGAATCATGCAAAGGAAGGGAGTTTCCACAGTGGTATACTGATCACAGATAGTAAAACTCCTAAATAAAGCGAAAGAGAGTGAACAAAAAACGAAAATCTGGAAGCAGAAGAGGTCTTATCTGATCATCGCACCTGTAACATAGGGAAAGAGTGATGCATATCACCTACTGCACATGGGATGTGCGATGCATACAGATTTCCAAGAGGAGAAGGTGCGATGGTCCAGGGATGAGACTTCAACTGGGTTCTTGGTCAGAGTTTGTAGTTTAGTTCAGGGATTTAAGCCGAGCAAATGATAGTCAATAATTGCAAATCACAAGGGCTGATCTAATGAGGCTGCTTGAGCCACCACAAGGGAAATTAGGATGTTCACAAATCAATTGTTTAGTTTATAAACAAAACCCGGAGATAGACTGAAGCAGCATTGATCTACTTTGCACTTGCATAGCAAATGCAGTTCGAAGGCTAGCTAGGTTGACTTCAGGCTCCGTATGTAAGTTTATAAAGCAAACAAGTATAAACAAGCAAACAAGCTACTCGCTCCCCAGCGGAGTCGCCATTTTGTTATCAGGAAATCTAGTGTCTATGTAGAGCTCCTAGTCCCACTAAGACAGGTAGCTATCTTAGAAAGAAATAGATTAAAGTTACTTTTGTTTTCCTTTACGAGAAGTAGATAGGAGAGGAGCAAAGAATACCAACCTCAATCTTTCGCTTGGTTCTCTACTTGTTCCTTCTCCCCTTTGACAAATATTTGCTTCTTCTCCCTTGACCACTCCACTTCAAAGACTACCTGTAAAGTCAAAGCAACATAATACCTTGGAAGTGCGGAGATCTACAATCATAAACAATTTAAGACTAGATATATATTGACCACAAAAATGCATATATTAGCAGACATACAAGAATGTGGAGGAAAACGCGAATAGATTTATTGATATAGAGATTAGAAGAGAGGATTACAACCCATTGATCTTACCCAACGTCATCCTCCCAGCATGAAAGCCCTTGTTCACCTCATGAAAAGCTTAGATCATCCAACACTATGATATTCCACCAAGAAGCCAATAACACTTCCTTACAAGATACAAGATTCCAACCTTTGGATCTCTGGGATGAGAGATCCATATATAGATGATTGCAGGGGGGTGATTCAGCTTCTTGGATTTTGATTAGTGTCTTCTCTCTAATAGTTCTTGATTCCACTTGGAGATTGATGATCTCTTACTCATCCCTGGGTGAATTCAGAGAGGCAAGTGTCACAGGAGAAGTTTCTAGAAGATTCAATGATCATCCACCTTGCAAACTGTCTCTACCATTTGTCTACTCTCACCCATCGCACCCTACAAAAGGGGTTTCTAGTATGCATCACACTTTTTGCATTGAGTAGGTGAGATGCATCGCACCCTTAGCACTGGGCACTCTGTATGGTCCAGTTTTGACCAGTTCTGAGCAGTTTTATGTGGAGAACTTCTGGGAGATGATGTAATCAGCTGACCTTGTTCCTTTAGGGAATAAAACAACACTTTTAGGGACTTAGAATCCCTTGGTTTATGGACATATGTGATTTGGGTTGTAGTTCCCAAATATGTCTATAACACCTGTGCATGTTTTCCCAATCCTTTTCCTTCATAGCCCATTTTTGGCATCAACTTGGACCCTATACTTCTTGTATGTTTTCCAAAAGAACCAACATAAACATTCTTAGAGGAAATTGAAGAAAAACTAGGATTGTTTACCTCTTCTTAAAACTGATGCTTGAATAAGGCTTCTCTGGAAACGAGTTGTGTGTCCAACTCATGCATCCTTTCTAGGTTCATATTTGCAATATGAATCTAGCGCTGCATTTCCTCCAATTTGTCAAAAAGAAACTGCTTCTCTTCCTTCACGAAATTCAATTGCGCTGAAAGTTTTGTGCTCTTCCTTTCATCTTCATACATTTCTTTCACCATATCCATCATGATGAACAAGTTTTGTTGCATGTCTTCATCAAATAATCTTGTGAAGGAGCAGGATTTTCAAAACTCACTTGTAGAAGTTTTCATTATAGAAATGAACAAAAGAACTTCAACAAAATTCACAGAGCTTTCAAAGAACTAATCGCTATAGAGTCAAACTCTTATTCAAGAAACCTTTTTCAAACAAATCCTCTTATGCTTCAAGGGTTGCCTTGAGGTCCTTTAGGTAAGGGTAATGCCTTCAGCCCTCCTTCCTTCTTGTCCTCTCCTGGACTTAGCTATCAGTAGCTTTCCCTTCACCTTTGCAAACTCAAACAAGAGTCAGTTTACAAAAAATCAAACAGTCAAATTCTTTGTACTGTTTAAACACCTTTCAAGTCAAACAAGCAACCTATTACTCTGTCAATAAAGAAACTTGCTCTGATACTACCTAATCCGAAATGGGGGTTTGATAACTTGTTATTCTTACAAGAACCTCCCACTCAGTTAACAAATAAATGATCTAGCTTATATATGACATTTGCGGAATTAAATACTTGAAACATGTGTATGTTTTCTTTTAACTGTTTAAATTCTTTAATTCCATTTGTCTCTATTGATATTACCACATATAATAGCCATATAATGTAGTAAATAAACAACTACACATAACCACAAATTTAATCTAGGAGTTCACCCGAATATCGTGGGCTACATCTCCTTGAGATTTTCTCATCATGACTTGGCTCTTTGGGATTATGGAAAATTTTCTTTTACAAGTTCCACACTTAACTCCAAAGGTTACTGAATTGAACCAATGGGCTTAGAATATGATCTATATCCCTGTCATGGTTGTCATCACTCTGCAAACAAATTTGAGCTCCCTTACACTTGATTCCTTCAATCAGTGCACTAAGCTACCCTGAGCTTCTTGATGGCACTAACCCCTTCATAATTCTCTAACTATCATTGAAACTTCATCTCCTAGCTCCAACACATGTCAGACACTAAGAATAGACTGATAATTTGCCAAAAATGAGCTTTACATCCCCAAATAAGGCCTTCCTCCACGGTTGGCACTAGGTTGCTTGAAACTTCCCTGTAGCATCTTGGCCTTTATAAGTCTCCAAATGCTTCTGTAAATCCCTGCAATGGATTTTGAAGCCTCATTACAGTCAGTAATGACTATTGGTTTGCTGAGAACGAGTACTGGTAGCTCTTACAACTGCCTCCAACTCCTGGTGGCCCTAAGCTCCAAAGTCTCCCTAGATGAAAATCTCCATGAAAATGACTTCTTCAGCTTCTCTGGACTATTCCATTGACTTCAAAAGGCTCCAATTAGTCTAGCTAGCCTCTTGTTTCACTCTCTCTGGACTCTTTGGCTCTCAGACTCTCCCTTATTGAAAACTACTCCTAGAGTGCATTTAAGCAATATCCCCTAGGGATACTCCACCAAATTTGGTGAAATGCACCTAAATCTATTTAAACTTAGCATATTTACCTAAGTTTATCCGCTCCACCATGCTCACCATTGGAGGTGATTGTTACAATTAATGTTGGGTGCACATATGTGGCGATATTAATCAGCAATCGCGTGGGACTGTTTACTTAGCGGAATCTCCACCATCGATCAATCCTGCTCGATCCTACTTTGAATTTCCCTTTTACCTAGTGCTGAAATCTATGCCATTGATCTCACTTCTCTAGATCCAATGGATATTGTGTCGTCCACTTACCAACTAACCCGGATGATCTCCACCATTGATCTGTCCCATCCAATCCAATGACTATCACATCACACGCTCACCAAGTAGCTTGGCTGATCTCCACCGTCGATGTGACCCATACAATTGAATGGATATCACAAAATCTCACATAAAATCTTGCACGATCGATATTAGATTGAGAGCATGCGAGAAAAGTAGTTTTCTCATGCTACGTGTCACCTGCTAAGGGTAATCGTGTGAATGTTAGAAATACCATTTCCAGCCTTTAGGGTGCATGAGAAACCATTTCCCCTTTTTTAATGCTATCCACGTGCTTAAGTTACACTTTTAAAGAAAGGTGCTTAAGGAAAGGTTTAACGCTTAAAACCAAATTGATCTTGGTCAAATGTCCATAATTTGGAGTTTGTTGGACCTTTTCAAATTGCAATAACTCCTTCATATGGTATTGACTTTACGAACCGATCGCAGTGCCAAAATTAGGAAGACGAGATATATCCGATTGCTCAGGTTCAACACTCTTTTGAGCTCTTTGAAATTTGATTTATGATTAAGGTCCTAGATCAATATCTGATATCTCCTCCCCATTAGGAATCTTTTGCACCCCAAAATACTGATATACTAATTTGTACAGTAGATGAGAGTACAACACACTCTTCTTTCAGCCTACATACAATTGCTTTGCATGGCTAGTGTCTTTGAACCAAAACTCAAAGGTATTCAACACTTCCCTCCCTGGATGCGCCTGTCCTCCTGTTATGAATTGTCTTCCTTGAACTCATTCAGAATTTTTGTTGAGAAGTTTACAAAATGTAGCTAAACATTGTTTCGTTGATCATCGACCCAAGGTGGTTCAAACAAACATGAGATTACATCATAAATATATGCATATTATAGTTAAGTATGCATGTGTACCAATGAAAGTATGTTTTACTATGTCAAGAAGTCCAGCCACTTCTTACCAAGCCACTTCTATGGTGAATTTTGCTGCTCCAAATCTTCTTCTAACATATTGTCAGAAACAACATAATGCAATAAAAACAACTTGACAACATAATTTCACATCATGTGAATCATCATCATGTCTCTCACATTTTTTGTGCATATGATCGACTAAATCACAAGCCGACAAAAAGATACATTTTCAAACAACTGACTCTCCAATTCAAGCATATACAAAAAGAATTTGACGATTCTTTTTCAAAGTAGAAAGAATTCCAACACTTGTGAAACACTTTATCATTATCTCCCTTTTTCAATCTTGGAGACAAAATCAACCTTTCCAAGTCGATATGACATTGCATGCATGTTTAAACAAAGAAATCGACCATCATGTCAATACATGTTCAAATACAATGAAATCATGAACATTCCTTTGTTCATACATACCATTCTCATGTATGTATTCCATTCTTCAACTTTTTCTCAAGCACAATCATAAGTGCCAAATCCTCAATCATATGTAAATGTACTTACAAAGTTGAAATGAATATAATTTTTCTTCAATAAAGCAAGTCTCATACTTAACTTTTCCATTCACACTTTTGGTAAAAGCCTACAACTTTCATTCCATTGGCAAAGAAATGTATCAAATCAGAAGACATGCAACCTCAATTGGATAATAAATCTAACCATTTCTTACCAATCCACATCAAAGGTGCTTCCTTTAACTACACATTGACATCAACATGTGAATCATCCTGAAACACATCAATTATGGAAACTTCCTTTTCATTCTTGCCATTTTCTTTTTCCACCTTCTTCAAATTTCGTGGAAGAATTGTTAGATTCAAAATCCAACACTTTTAAGCAATATTTCCTTGCTTATGGCACTAATTGCAACACATGTTCATCCTATTTATAGCATATTTTTCCTTATCCAATGGACCTTTGGCTTCTTGCCTCATTTTCCTTAAAAGTTTCCTGAATGTGGTCATTTTCTTCCAACATCTAGAAACACTATGGTTAACCAAACCACAAAAGGAACATGCAATTTTTTTCCAATGCTTATGTAGAATTTACCATGCTTTACATGATCAAAAGAATATGATTGAAATCGGATTTATACCTTCTTCTTTCACCTTTGTTGCCTACATGAGAAGGTGAATTGAATGAAGAAGTGGATCCCTTCAGAACACCATCAATCTCTTCAATGATTTCAGAGCTTTCACAACTCCCTTGTTCAAGTACATGCTTATGAACACCTTCTTCTTGCAAAGTATGTTTAAAATAATTGCATTCCCCATGAATACAATCTTTACAAAATTGGGGTAGAGAACCTAAAATGAAACTCCTTCTAGGAACTGTTTCAATTGCCTTCATGGCTGCTTTCGAACATTCTCCATAAGATTGTCCATAGCCAAGACCCAAATACTTAGGCCTTTCCTCAACCATTATTAGCTCAACAATACCCTGTGCATGTTTGCCCAATCCTTTTCCTTCATAGCCCATTTTTGACATCAACTTGGACCCTATACCTCTTGTATGTTTTTCGAAATAACCAACATAAAGATTCTTAGAGGAAGTTGAAGACAAACCAGGATTGTTTATTTCTTCTTCAAACTAATGCTTGACTAAGCCTTCTTTGGTAACAAGGGGTTGTGTCTCCAATGCATGCATCCTTTCTAGGTTCATATTTGTAATATGAAGCTAGATTTCCATTTCCAAGAATTTGTCAAAAAGAAACTGCTTCTCTTCCTTCATGGAATTCAACCGTTGTCGAAGTTTTGTGCTCTTCCTTTCATCTCCATACATTTTTTCACCATATCCATCATGATGAACAAGTCTCGCTTCATGTCTTCATCAAAGAATATTGTGAAGGAGGAGGGTTTTGAAAACTCACTTGTAGAAGTTGTCATTATAGAAATGAACAAAAGAACTTCAACAAAATTCATAATGCTTTCAAAGAAATAATGGTTGTAGAGTCAAACTCTTATTCAAACAGCCTTTTGCAAACAAATCCTCTTGTGCTTCAAGGGTTGCCTTGAGATCCTCTAGGTAAGGAGAATGCCTTCAGCTCTTCTTCCTTCTTGTTCTCTCTTAGACTTAGATATCAGTAGCTTTCCCTTCACCTTTGCAAACTAAAACAATAGTTAGTTTACAAACAGTCAAATTATTGTTGGGTTGTGTTATATTCTTTCCATGACTAACAACCGTAGTGAACCAGGGGGTTAGAGCAGGGGTGGATCCCCCCCTTCATTGCACTGATTGCGCAGTGGGGGGTCACGGGGGGGTGGATAGCCCCCCTCTACGGGGTTTGGGGTAGTGCCCCGGGAAATTTTTTTTTGGACCCTATATTAATTTGGGTGAACCTACCTATGGCTTTTTGGTCCATGGTTTTGGACACGATGGTTTTCTAGTCCATGGTATTGGATGCTTCGACATGTATAAATATGTATTGTAACATTGAAAGGAATATAATGAAAAATCAAGCTGGTACTTCCGGTTTTAGGATCCAAGGGAAAGTCTTTGTGTATATGTGTTTTATGTGTTATGCTCTTGCATTATTTCTTTTCTATGTTTTAGAATTTTTATGTAGGTAATTTTTGTACGGAGTTAAAACCTACATTTGGTATCGAAGCAATTTTCGCTTCAAGGGGACATATTTGTTGCTGAGGGGTTTCGCTCGGGCCTGTGGTAGACCTTGTTCAGTGGAAGATCTGTGAGATCGATTCTAGTGGCGAAAGAAGATGGTGAGCAGTGGAAAGATAGAGATCGAGAAATTTAATGGTGAGAGTTTTGAGTTATGGAAACTCAAGATGGGGGATCTGTTGGTGGATAAAGATCAGTGGATTGCGGTAGATCCAGGTACTAAACCAACAAGAGTGTTCGATGAAGAATGGAAGAAGTTGGATCCAAAGGCAAAGAGAACAATACGATTATGTGTCACAGATTCAGTATTGCTAAATTTATCAGGTGAAGCTACGACGAAGGCTTTGTGGGACAAGTTAGGGACTTTGTACCAATCTAAGTCTCTGGTGAATAAACTGTTCCTGTGGAAAAAGTTGTATACCTAAGGATAAAAGATGGAGACTTGGTGACAGAGCATCTGAAAGCATTTAATACTGTGGTAAGTCAGTTAGCATCTATTGATATTAAAATTTTAGATGAAGATAAGTGCATCAATTTGTTGTGTTCTCTACTAGATTCATGGGATAGTTTGGTTATTGCAATAGGTAGCAATGCAACTGCCTTGCA
>APFE030062803.1:62753-83665 GCA_000404065.3 Pinus taeda
GGGTACTCACCAGAAATGGTGGGGGAAAAAAGAAAATTTTGGGAACCATAATTATTGTCGTGTCGGCAGTATGTCGCTCTTGAACATGGCATTTCTCTGCTTTCGTGTCGGGGTGGGAATATCTCATCTCATTTTTCACTTGCCTCCGTGGGTTTGGGTAATCCTATTTGACCTCTCATCTGCTCATTGCCTCATCATCATGACCTCTGATCCATTGATGTCAAATACTGCCAACTCCACTGTCGTGTCGCCGATATGTTCAAGAGAAGTTGACCTCTGAAAGAAACAACATTCATTTGATAGTTCATATAATCTCAATTCACAACATTGTCTCTTCCTGTCTCGTGTCGATGATGTGGGAAACATTATGGCCCACCTTCGATGAAGATCACTTCCTGTCGACTTCAGCTCATTATCCAAGAAAGTGACCTAGAGACTCCCTTCCGGTACCTTGTAGCCTGCATGCCTCAATGGCAGGTTCTTCGTGTTCAACGCGAGGTTTTCATCATTGGCCTCCGATCGAATGACTCTACGGGTGTTCTACATCGGCTCATTTATTCACACGCCGTAGATTGTACCTATAGTACCTTGAGGGCCATTGTAATTATTGGTGGTACCTCTCGCGTCTGTTAACAGCTTTCATCATTGGCTGGTAACTAGACGATGTTCATGCATGTTCGACTTCAGCTCACATGTTCACATCCTTGAACTTGTACTTATGTTCGGGTCGAGATGGAGTGAAAGACCCTGGATTGTGTCTGTTGTAATCCAGGCGTGATTTTTGATACATGACTCATTCACTGGATGGCTGTGACCATACCTGAGTCGATTCATTGATCCTAACCAGATGGCTGCATCCATACTACGGATCTAGGTGTACTCTCTTATGGATGGCTGCGACCATGCCACGTACATCATGTATTTGAACTATCAAATTGTATCTCTCAATACAGATTCTCGGCGGCAGCTATATATGTTCTTGTAAAGCATTTCACCCCTCTCTCTCTCTCGGGCCTCATGCTTTAGGGGGCATCTATTACACAGTAATTTGTCACTGTTGGTCACCGTCACTGTTACCCTTGTTTTCGTACATTGGAGGACGCATTTCGGGACCTGTGACCAGTGACATAACCTAAAAACATTTGCATTATATTCCCCTAAGTATGTACTTCATGTTCCCTGAAGACACCCTTTGCAAATTATCCCTAAAAAGTGCCCTTTTTCCATTGGCGCAGGTACCCAGTGTCTTACCCACACCAATGACTGAGATTCTCAAAAGAGGGCACACCCATTGGCGCTCTGTCCCAGAGCAACACCCGCGCCACCTAAATTTGGTTATGATTTTTGGCCAGCGTGCACTCATATGTTTTTTCCTCTCTGTTCATGGAGTTCTCTGAGGGAAAAATCCTCATGATAGAGGTCAAGTGTCATATTTTTATCCATGACAACTAAGTTCAGTGGCTTTTCAGGGATAATGCTAATCCTCAATAGGCGTCCTGGTACAATGTATATTCCTCCCTTCTCTGTCTATAAATGACTGTCCTCATGCATTAAGAAGGGAGTTTTTGCTAGAGTCTTTGTGAGTGCTGAAGTAATGCTAGAGTGATAGTGAGAATTGTGAAGTATAGGGAGGTTATGCTGCCGAAATATTGAGAGAGAGAAGGTGTTTGCAAGGCGTACATAGCTGCTCGCCCAGTCAGAGAAGGTTCAACGTCAGAACCTTGGTTGTAATCTTTCTCTGTTTTTACTCATTAATAGACGACTATCGTTATGGTTCCACTCATGTGTCTTTATAATGATGATTGAGTTATATCTTTTCTGACTGATATATAATTGCATATATTGGATTTTATGCTTGTATTTGTATCATTCTTTGCATGTGCAGGTGTCCATTCATGAGGATCATGGGGATTGTGACCAGCCAGAGCAAAGGAACGGGAGTGACGATTCTTCTACAACTACTAGCATTGGAATCTAGGTAGGCCATCATCATCGATATTCGATTTGCAATTAGGAACCTGCGTGTTAGCGTTGTGTGATTGTTGCTAGACCCGTGTTGGGCTAGTGGGATCGCCTCTATCCGTAGAGGGGATTTACCTGTTCAACAAGACCCCATTGTCCTTCAAATTCGACATGAAAGATCTTGGTGTTGCAAAGTATATTTTGGGGATGGAAATTAAAAGAGATCGCTCGAAGAGGAAGCTCTGGTTAAACCAGAGGAAGTATGTCGAGACAATACTGCAGAGGCTTAATATGCAAGATAGTAAACCAGTGAAGGTTCCTATTCCTGTAGGTGTAAAGTTATCTGTTAAACAGTGTCCTAAGACACAAGAAGAGGAAAAGGATATGTCCCATGTTCCATATGCAAGTGCAGTCGGTAGCCTGATGTATGCAATGGTATGTACTAGACTAGACATTGCACATGTAGTGGGAGTATTGAGCAGGTTTATGTCAAAACTAGGAATGACACTGGACAACTGGAGGCGGGTTTCAGGTATCCCATGGCACTTAGTGGGTTATGGTTTGTGCTACCAAGGAAGACCAGGATTGGATAGAGTGGTTGGACATTCATGGCTGTTGATGCAGTCTGGGATGGAGATCTGGATAAAATAAGATCTCAAGTGGGTATGTGTTTAACCTATTTGGAGGTGCAATCAATTGGATGAGTAAGAAACAATTTGTAGTGGCACTATCAACTACAGAGGCAAAATACATGGCAGCCACTCATGCAAGCAAGGAAGTAGTTTGGTTGCAGAGATTGTGTTCAAGTATGGGGTTAGTACAGGGAGCTATAAGGATAGACTGTGACAACAAAAGTGCAATTTTCTTGGCAAAGAACCCTACTTACCATTCAAAGACAAAGCACGTTGATGTTCAATATCACATTGTGAAGGGTATGATAGAAGAAAAAAAGGTGTTGCTAGTAAAGGTGGACACTTTAAAGAATATTGCAAATGCATTGACAAAATATATGAGCTCTAAGAAGTTCTCCTGCTGTAGAGAAACAATGGGCATTGTAAGGCTGGAAAAATGACTAAGCTCTCCTGTTTCCCCTTGTGCAAAGAAAACAACAAGTGGGATAATTTTGGGTTGTGTTATATTCTTTCCATGACTAACCTACGTAGTGTACTGGGGGGTTACAAGGGGGGCAAAGCCCCCCTTCGTTGCACCGATTGTTCAGTGGGGGGTTCAAAAGTGGGGCAAGTAGCGCTGCTCTACAGGGTCAGGGGCAGCACCCTAGGAAAAAAAATTTGGACCCTATATTAGGTTGGGCAAACCTTCCTATGGTTTTTAGGTCCATGGTTTTGGACACAATGGTTTTTCGGTCCATGGTATTAGATGCTTCAGCATGTACAAATATGTATTGTAACATTGAAAGGAATATAATGAAAAATCAAGTTGGTAGACCTGGTTTTGAGATCCAGGGGAAAATCTCTGTGTATATGTGTTTTATGTGTTTTTCTCTCACATTGTTTATTTTCTGTGTTTTAGAATTTGTATGCAGGTAATTTGTGTACGGGGTTAAAACCTACAATTATTTGTACTGTTTAAACACCTTTCAAGTCAAATAAGAAACCTATTACTCTGTCAATCAAGCAACTTGCTTTGATACCACCTGATCTGAAATGGGGGTTTGGTAAGTTGTTATGCTTACAAGAACCTCCCACTCAGTTAACAAATAAATGATCTAGCTTATACATGACATTTGTGGAATTAAATACTTGAAACTGGTGTATGTTTTCTTTTAACTATTTAAGTTCTTTAAGTCCATTTATTTATGCTCATATTAACACATATAACAACCATATAATGTAGTAAATAAAAAACCACACATAATAGCAAATTTAATCGAGGAGTTCACTCGAATATCGTGGGCTACGTCTCCTTGAGTTTTTGTCATCTTGACTTGGCTCTTTGGGATTATGGAAAAGTTTCTTTTGCAAGTTCCACACTTAACTGAAAAGGTTACTGAACTGAACCAATGGGCTTAGAATACCATATATATCCCTGTCATGGATGTCATCACTCTGCAAATAGATCTAAACTCCCTTAGACTTGATTCCTTCAATTAGTGCACTAAGATACCCTGAGCTTCTTGATGGCACTAAATCCTTTAGAATTCTCTAACTATCACTAAAAATTCATCTCGTATCTCCAACACATGCTAAACACTGAGAATAGACTGATCATTTTCTCAAAATGAGCATTGCATCCCCAAGCTAGGCCTTTCTCCACGGTTGGCACTAGGCTTCCTGAAACATCCTTGTAGCATATTGGCCTTTAGAAGTCTCCAAATGCTTTTACAAATACATACAATTGATTCAGAAGGCTCATTACAGTCAGGAATGACTGTTGGTTCACTGAGAATGAGTACTGGTAGCTCCTACAACTGCCTCCAACTCCTAGTGGCCCTAAGCTCCAAAATCTCCCTCGATGAAAATCTCCATGAAGATGACTTCTTCAGCTTGTCAAGGCTATTCCATTGTCTTCAAAAGGCTCCAATTATTCTAGCTAGCCTCTTGTTTCACTCTCTCCGAACTCTCTGGCTCTCTAGCTCTCCCTTATCGAAAACTGCTCCTGGAGTGCATTTAAGCAATATCCCTAGGGATACTGCACCAAATTTGGTGAAGAACACCTAACTCAAGCTAAACTTAGCATATCTACCTAATTTTATCTGCTCCACCATGTTGACTATTGGAGGTGACTGCTACAATTAATGTTGGGCACGCATATGTGGCGGTATTAATCAAGAACCGCATGGGACTGTTACGTAGCACAATCTCCACCATCGATCAATCTCACTCGATCCTCCTTTAAATTTCCCTTTTACCAAGTGCTTCGATATGTGCCATTGATCTCACTTCTCCAGATCCAATGGATATCGCTTCATCCACTTACCAACTAACCTAGATGATCTCCACTATCGATCTATCTTGTTCGATCCAACGGTGATTGTGTCACCAGCTCGCCAACTAGCTTGGCCAATCTTCACCATCAATGTGGCCCATCCAATCAAGTAGCTATCCCACAATCCTACGTGAAATCTTGCATGATAGATTTCAGATCGAGAGCGCACGAGAAAAGTAGTTTTCCCATGCTACATTTTGCCCTCTAAGGGTAATCGTGTGAATTTTAGAAATACCATTTCCAGCCTTTAGGGTGCGCAAGAAACCATTTCCACTTTCTGAATACTACCCACATGCTTAATTTACACTTTTAGAAAAAGGCTCTTAAAGAAAGATTTAGCACTTAAAACCAAATTAATCTTGGTCAAATGTCCATAATTTGCACTTTGCTAGACATTTTCAAATTGTGATAATCCTTCATATGGTATCGGTTTATCGAACCATTTGCAGTGCTAGAATCAAGAACACAAGATCTATCCAGTTTCTTAGGTTGAAAACTCTTTCAAACACTTTGAAATTTGAGCTATGATTAAGGTCCTGGATCAATATCTGATCAATTGGTTCAGTAAGAAATGAATTAGATGAAAAGAATAGACTTAGAAAAATATAGAAGAGGAGGTTGTCTTAAGAACAATAAGCTTGAAAGGAGTAGTAACTCAAATTTAGTCATGGAAGAAAATAAAGTAGCTCCAAAATTTCCTATAATAGGAAGGGGCAAGAAGCATGATTAGTAAGTAAAAAACAAAAAAAAACAATATAATCATAAGAAAATAAATGAGTCAAAGAAGTTGTCCTTTCTAAGAAGGTCATCTCCTCATGGAGATGAGTTGAGAAAATTTGCAAGTTCCGAAAGGAGATTCTTTTCTCGCTTAAAAGATGTCAAAGTGCTTCTCATGCCATAACCTCGAACATATAGAATAACTGTAGGAGAAATAAAATCAAGACTTATCAGCATAATATGGAATAGACAAAGAAGTTAATTCAAGCAAAAAATCAAGGAAGATTTCCTAAAAGGAGATCATCAACAATCAGGTACACAACTAATTTCTATGGATACTTTTATTTATGCAATGATTTTGGACATAATGTTGTTTATTGCAAACATTATGGAATGAAGAATATAAAAGATACAAGAAAGTACAAACCCTGTCATTTCTTAGCCACATAAGATGTTATTTATATAAAACTTGGCCACATAGAAAAAGAATGCAAGATAACATGTACCATAAAGAAATCTAGACAGAAGATGGAGGCCACTCAAAGCAAACCGAATAATTACTCAAAAGGAAACGTAGACAAGAAAAGGAAACTCAATAAATTGTGGAAGAGGAAGAAAAACCGACATGTGTCTTCAAAGAAAATTTGAATTTAGCATGGCCTCAAAGGGAATTTCTTAAGGAAGCAAAGAAGAATGTGATAAGTGTTAGAGCAATAACATCTCAATGAGAAAGCATCCTCATTAGTCTTCCTTGAAGACTATGAGAATAAAGTTTACTAACTTTTGTATTAAATCATTTCTATTTTGAAGCTCTAAATGGTTACAAAATACTCTAAGGTCTCCATTCAAAATTTAATTTTTTGGTATGGAATATGAACTAAAGGGAAGTCTCTACAATGATAGGAACAACAAAAAGTACTTTTTGATATTTTATAAACTGAATGGATAAACCATAAATAAAATCCTTTCTCAAAAATGGGTTAAGAGAAAATCCAGTAATTCACCATGTTCTCCATCTTAGTACTTGTATGACTAAACTCCTTTTCAAAACCAAAATTCCATATGAAAAATAATAAATACCAATATGTACGTGTTTCCTATGAATAACATCTCAATACAAAGAGATTTGGCATAAATGCAAGTTATGAAAAGGGTAGCAAAATCCCTTCACAAAAGCTACTAGCCTTGGTCTGTATCTACAGAGTTTGATGTAAACCCCAATCTTAGCACACATATATTGATTCCTGTATGAAATATGTGTAGAAAATATTCTCATTATACTTGAAATTTTGGCTCAATAGCTAAATATAGTCATGAATAATTCCGTGGAGCATCAAGAGAAGAAGACTTTAAAAAATCAAAAAACAAAAAACAAAAACATGACTGTGTTAGTAAAATTTGGAAGGATATTGCAAGTCCATGTTCGTTTTGATTGAAACAATCATTGTTTATAAAACTTGGGATGTTGTTTGCATTGTAAATAATGAAGGGTAACTTGATTATGGAAATAGGAGTTAAGTGAAATCATTAACAACATAACAATTAGTAATTAAATCTCATGTACGAGTCTAGAGTTAAGTAATGATGAAGGAAATAATTAGGCATATAAAATAACTTTTTTGGTTAATAATTTCTGAAATCCCTTCTGCATAATATGGTTGTTCCTTTCATTTCATTGCAACAATTTATCGAAGTAACAAAATAAATACAAACCAATTTGTTTCATTTCTATATAAAGTGACATCTTTATAGGTAGTACGAAGGATCTCTAAAGAAAAAGTCCCAGTATCATGGAGAGTTATATAACGAATTAGATTTCTTAAATTCCCATATTTCAGATGTTTGAAGAGGTTGATTGCATTCAAACATCTTGCAAAGAGTAGGAAGGTGTCAAAATGAGGTGCAAATAGGAAGGGCCATCGAACAATAGAAATATAATAGAGAAATGGTTTTGGCGTGTTAGGTTCCTATAATACTAGTGTAGCCCCTTATTTTTATTATTAGTGGAGCCCCATTATTGTTATTTTTGTGCCCATGTAGTCCCCATATTTTTATTATTATGCTCCATAGAAACCCACAATTGTTATTGTTTTGCCCTTACATTATTATTGTTATATAGGATCTAATGATATTGTCACCCATTAGAATCCTATATATAGAAATAAAGTCTTTTCATTTGTATCATCCCATAATTGTTCATTTATGTAATTTAAAGGGGGTTTCCCCCTTGAAGAGGATAATTTTTAAGTCGTTGATCTATATAATTGTGAGTTTTTTTGCATAACGTTTGGTATTAGAGATTTGGATTCTAGGGTTTCACTGCTACAAATAGATCATCATGGAATTTTCTCTATAACATTTTGTATATGAAGCTTCAGAAGCTAAAATTGAAACCACATGGAGATGAAATATTTTTGAACTTTGTTTATGAATTTTAGATCTTGTCTCACTATATTACCAGAGATATAATCCAAGGAAGTTAGCATTTTTGCAGGCTTTAGAATTCCATATCAAATAGGTGGCCTAGGTAACATCGTCATAATTTTTTATCCAATCATTGGATTTTGATTTCATAAAAAGTGATGTAAATAGGAAGGAATTTAGTTTTTTGGTTATCATTTTCAAGGCTATAGGTTGAAATAGTGACATGTGGCACTCCGTACAAGTTCGCTATAATGAACCAGTCTATAATCAGGTCAGCATAGGAGATTGGCCATAATTATTTCTTGAAGAGTCCAACCTTGGTATGACTTCTTGGATTGGAAATAAGACTCAGAGGAATACTACATGATGAAATTTCAGACATTGGAGATTCAAAATTACAAAAATACAATAGCTGCAATATTTAGCTCCTAGAAAACAAAAAAAGGTGTATATTTTTTAAATTTTGCATACCTTTTGTTTGAAAAATCAGTTTGAAGTGATTGAAAGGGAATAGTGAAGCATAGATATCATTGTTTGATTTCAAAATTCCTCAAAACAAGAAAATGGACACACTTAGTAAGAAACTATAAATATCTTCTATGACACATGAAGAAGAGGAATAAATGCAAAATGGTATATCAAAATTGTGAGATAATGTGCAACAAATTACACTCTCACAAAGAGTAACCAAAAGTGAACTAGAAGCTAAGATGGATGGTTTGAAATTTGATAAGGAAGGAATTACAAATTTCAATATGGAAGGTTTGAAGTATTGTTTAAAAGCATATTTTAAAATGGACCTTGAAGGTTTGATGGAAGGTTTGACAAAATTGCTACAAGAAATGCTTCCCGGCGGTGACAAGGTACTCCAGGAAAATCATGATGAGAGTAAAAAGAATTAAAATTATGATTTTAGAGACTCACATAGTGGGTGTAAGACTAACCAAATTCGAAAGATTGATATGTGGAAGTTTTATGGCAAGGATCTAGTGACAGGGATACTACAGATGGAGAAATTTGTTGATCAACATGATGTGTCAAACACAGAAACGGTACACATTGCATCATTTTATTTTAAAAAAAATCAGTTTGTATGGTATCAATGGATTTTTTCTCGTAAACAAATTTTCACTTGGTCAATTTTTACAGAGGAAATGATAGCGCATTATGAGGATACAAAGAGAAACACCTTCTTTAGCCAATTGATAAATATCAAACGAAAGGGTTCAATGGTGGAGCACATTGAGCACATTCAAAAATTGAATATAAGGATAATGATATTCCATAGGATCATAAGATTGATGTATTCATAGGGAATTTAAAGGATAACATCCAACATGAGGTTCGCCTTTGGGAACCTGATTCATTCGAGAAGGAATTCAGGGTGGCAAGAAAATGTGAAAGGAAGTGTTTCTCCTAACCTTATATAACCTACAAGGTTGAAACCACAAGAATTGGAAGAAAAAAAAGCAAGAGCACTTTGTTTTGAAGAGGAGGAAGAAAAGGAACAAGAAATGACAAAAGAAGAGGATATACACCAGGAGCCAACCCTAAAGAAAGAAAAAATGAATCCTACCATATCTTGTAATGCATTGGCAATAATTACCACTCCTAATAATCTTAAGGTAGAAGGATGGATGAAGAAGAAAAAGGTAATGGTGTTGATTGATTCTGGTAGTACCCGTAAATTTATTCATTGTAATATAGCCAAGGAATTGAATTGCTTCCTATATCCAGCACCAGAGTGTCAAGTGATGGTTGCAAATGGAGGAACTATAAATTATTTTGGAAAGTGCCATAATATCAAGCTAACCATGGGGTAATATGTATTAAACAGTCCAAGTATTCCATTCCAATGTGTGGTATCGATGTTGTATTAGGAGTCCAACGGTTACAATCTTTGGGTACAATAGATTTTAGTTTTCAAGAACTTTTATTGAACTTTTTTTGGGAAGGAAAGGAAGATGAATTAAGGGATATCACAGGGATTCCAGAAAAGATAATAAACTCTAATGGCATGAAAAATCTTCTAAATAAATAACAATGAGGTGTAATTGCATAATTATGCTCACTAGAGGTTCAAACATCGACATCATCTATTTCTCTAGATCTCCAAAAAGTCTTGGAAAATCATTCCAAGATATTTGAGACTCCCAAAGGCTTCCCACCTATTCGTGATCATGATCATTCTATTCATTTGACTCAAGGAAGTGTTCCTCCAAACATCAGGCTTTACAGATATCCCTATGCCCAAAAGAGTGAAATTGAATGTATGGTTGCAAAAATGCTAGAGGGCAGTATAATTCAACATAGTTAAAGTTGTTTCTTTGCTCCATTAGTATTGGTACAAAAGAAGGATGGGTTATGATGCATGTGTCTGGATTATAGGGAGATCAACAAGACAACTATTAAAGATAAATTTTGCATTCTTGTCATTGATGAATTATTGGATGGATTACATGGAGAAATTTACTTCACCAAGTTGGATCTTCATTTAGGACATCGTCAAATTAGAATGAAGAGTGAATACATCCAAAAAAAAAAATTGTAACTTGTTGAAATTTGGTACAGGAGGACAGGTGGTTCCCTTAGGCTTTGATCTTTGGCCTAGGGAAAAGTGTCCAAAAGATTTTAATTTTTCTCCTAAAGTGACTTTATAATTTTTATAAAGTTAAAATCTAATTTAAAAGTGACTTTAAGTGATAAAGTTACTAAGTCTAATTTTAAAGTGACTTTTATAAAGTCAATGAAAAATTAGAAAGGAAAAGTGACTTTGGAAATAAATGACTAAGTGGGTCTTTATTAAAGTGGGGTGAGTTAAAAAATAGAAAGTGAGATTTAAATGAGCATTTAATCTCAGCCCTAGATCTCAATCTATTTCATCCATTGGATTTAGAGGTTACCCAAAAGTCACTTAGGATTAGATTAAAGGAGGAAAAGGAGGCAAGAGGTCATTCATTATTTCATGAGCAGATTGAGAGAAGGAGAGCAAGAGAGCCAGGGAGATTTCTGGACAAGGAAGAGAAGGAGACAGCAGTTTGGCACACATTCCAAGGCAGCAGTTGAGCAGATTTGTATAACTGATTTAACACACAGTGAAAGGCTGATTTTGGCACGATTTTCTAGAAATCTATACAGTTGGTTTGCACATAAATCATGGAGCAGTTTGTTGTCTTTTTTTCTACACGCAAATCGAGGTCCATAGATCACATTTATTGCAATCCGTACAACGTATTTAATGCAGGCCATACAACAACATTTAATGCTGAAAATGGGCACGAAAATCTAGGAGGGCATACAACATTTATTGTTGTCCTATTTGCTGTAATTTCTAGTTTTTTGTGAGGCGCGAGAAAAGAGATAAGTTGTAAATTTGTTTACTGATTTTTTGCTGAATATTTCTCACTGTAAAAAAAGGCATTTTCAGAAATAAAGAAGAGCTCCTGAACTGGTTTTCCCCAAGAGTTGTAGGGGGTTTTTCCAGGGTCACATTGACCAAAAATCACTGTGTTCAAATGTATTAAATGATTGTTTGTACCTGCTGATTTTTTATTTCTGCATTTTTCAGCATTCTGTAAAATTTCCAGAATTTGTGTTTTCAAAAAAAAAAAAATATTTTTTCAGTTGTTGAATGTATGGATATGGGAAAGGGCATTTAACTATATGGGAAAAACAAGGTGAAACTGAAAACCGACGTGGGAAATGAGAAATTTCTACACCGTATAGCCAAGAAACCCAGGTGGTTTACACAGACACTATAGGAGGAAATAGAGAAGGATGGTGCTTCATCTACTTCCATTTAGGTAAGCCATCCTCGTAAAAGGTTCCCTAGTTATGTTGCATTGATGTCTTCCATTATTGATATAAAAATTTCTAGTTATGAGTAAGCAACAATAAAGCAGGTGTGGCAAGATGCCATGGTGGATTGAAAATCCATCATGAAGAATGATGTATACAATATGGGAGATAATGTCAATACCAAAAAAAATAATGGTGGATTCCAGGTGTTGGGAGTTATGTTAACAATGAAGCCTCTAGACAATTGAGTCTTGATGTGTTGTGGCCTTGAGGATGAAGGCACAACTAGTGAGCAGATTAGATAGCTGAGATTCAACATGAGATGCAGATCAGGAGATGAAGGACCAAGAAGGTACAAGGTACGACCGAGATGAGCTAAGAGAGCATGCAACAACCAGATGGTTATAGTATCCTGTTGAGGATAGATTGTTTGTTGATGGACTGACACCAAGTCCTAGTTTTGTATCTTGTACTAGTGGATGTATGAGGGTCATGATCCTTGGTATGGGAGCCCTACGTTGTTGTATTATATGTTGTTTTGTATAACGAAGTTGGGTTATTATACAAAATTGTAAAAAATTGTCCATATTTTGTGCATGTGTGATTATTGTTGTTTATATTCTTCTGTGAAAAGTAGTATCGTTGAGACTCTTGGTTTGGTAGCGTCAGAGATTTTAAGACTCTATCTTCGACCCAAGATCATGGAAATTCAACATGGTATCAAAGCATATCTGAGTTACTTTGAAGGACAATGAATCAGAGTGTGCATAGTGAAGCAACTCAGAGGGAGTTGTGGGTGTCTGGATCATGTCGCAAAGGGTTCAGCTAAAGACATGGAGATGTGGTCTCGATATGCTACATGATGAGATGATCTGGGAGTTCTAGTGGATCAGTGGTGAATCTGATGCAATTCAGTATGTTGTGTGGCGGTTTGTAGATTGTGGACTTCCTATTTCTTGTCATGGATGGTTGGGACAGCTCAAGGGTTTTTTTCGCATGGACGAGATAAGGTTGATCGAGATGGCTTCATGTGATGGACTACAGGTTGGCAAGCTAGATTCTTCATCGGATTGTGATGGATCATGTCCGAGATTGGTGGGATTTGCACGAGAGGTATTTGATCAGGGAGGATGAGTGCTTGCAGGACTAAGCCAATGGGGATTGTGTAGGCTTAGAGGGAGTCTAGCCTCAAAGGGAGCAACCCCTATGGAGGTTTGGGATCTTTAGGTTCAGATCTGATGAGGTAGAGGCATTAATGAGATTGTGAGATTTATTTTAAGGGTATGTTGCAGTGATGGATGCCAGATGGGCTAGTGTCACTAGATGATGATGGTTACTTCCTAGTCTTGGAAGTACCTCCCTCGCTAAGAGGGATTGTTGATTTTTTTGTAGCTTGGGAAGTACTCCAAGCCCTAGTGTTTAAGGGTTGGAGGTCAAAGTGCCACAAGTAGACTTGGGGGCTTAGAACCCAAGTCTGGGGTTTTCCACCCATAGATTTTTGGGTAAAAACCTTGAAAATCCTTCGACAGGTGATGAATGAGGAGGATAGCTCTTGGCGAGACGATTCTAATGCAATGAGAAATGTCTGATTCTAATTTTTCATTAAGGAGTTATGAATTTTTGAAGTCTAATGTTGGCTTGGCACCATATGAGTTAAGATCAACGTAAGTTTAGTAAGCCTCCTTGACAGCTGGACAACCCTAGAGTGGCGTTGGAAGGAGCCCCTCTTTTGGATATAAATATAGGGTGATATGTGAGGTTATTACACATCCAAAGAGAGCAAAATTAAGGCAGAGTTAAGAAGGAGGGACAACAACTCGGTGAAGAGGGAGATACCCTTGTCTTGCCGTAGGAGAAGAGGAAAAAATAGTCTGAGGGCTTAGGGCTAGTTTGGGTGCCTCTTTGACTATGTGGATGGTTGTCTCACGCCACAACAAGGCCAAGAAAGGAAAGGTGTGAATGCAGGTGAAAGGAGAAGGTATTAGGCCTGTTTGAAGGTTCGATTGAGGGTGGACAGTCCCAAATCTAGGCTGTCGCAAACATGTAGGTGGATATCTGTTGCACAAAAAATTGTCACCTTAAGATTCTGCAATCTGTGTGAGTCCATTACCACTCATACTTTCCTCCTTTGAAAGTCTTAAGCCTTAGTTCCTCATATAAAGCCTTGAAAATAAGAGAAATCCCTCAAAAGTCTATAAAACTCAGGTTCTGCACTTTCTCTTTGCATTACATTCAGTCCTGCACCTAATGGTCATGTCTCCTATGCACCTGACCACTCTGTCTCTGTGTTATGGGTGCGGACCCCTGTAAAAGTTAAAAAGGCACAAGTATATTCTTAAAAACTCACTTTAAGTCATTTCTAGAAGCTTCTGGAAGGAATCTTGAGGTGGCAAGTTCGCTCCCTTAAGGTTCATGCATCCCATACCTTAAAGAGCTAACCCCTTGATGTGAGGAGCTTATCCCTTTGAAGGAGGACTCTATCCCTTCATAGGTGGACCTGCAACCTCCTTCCTCTGCACTATAAAATGAAGCATTGAGCTAGTTACTTGGGTGGTTGAAAGCTGAATATTTTTGAGGTGAAATGCTGCTCGAACTTAGTCTTCTTAATTGAGCTTTTATGAGGAGAGATTATATACCTCTTTGATCTCATTTGGAAGAGTGTAAGGCTTGTCAAAGTAAAGGAGATTCCTGTTTTGGACCCTGCGAAGAGCTTGTTCAACATCAAGGCTTAAAAGGTTGTAAGGTTCTTCTACTTCAAAGTTAATACAAATAAGTTTGTTTTTCTCAATAAGTTGTTGTTTTATGGTTTATTTTATGGATTCCTTGATCACCATAATGAACATGATTTATTATATTAGCTATGCAGGTGTTATTTGATGTTTGCTTGTTTGTGATTGCATGTTCTCAAAAGGAAACTCTTTCGGACGGTTGAAGGATGGCTACTACAAACTAGCATTGGACTTAAGGTAGGGTTTAAACACCTCTATAGTTTTTATTTATGAATCACATATGCTTAGAGAAAGATATATTTGTTTGTCTTCTTGTTGCTAGATATCTTTTAATACTAGGGAGATCGGCCTTGTCCTCAAGATCGATTTATCCGGCCAACAAATTGGCAACTCCATTGGGGAATTGAATTTTGTTTTTGGTTTTACTTTGTCTTTAACTTGAGAAACTTGTTCTTGTTTCTGGTGTTTGCTTGATGTGTGTTGGATTCGGTAGTTTTAGGATCTGGATTATTTTTGTTTTTTTGAAGTTTTCAGGGGACCACACTTTCTCTTTATAGACTGTGCGAGTATCTCCGCACTTTTCCTTTAGTACACAGAGTGGTACCGCATCTAGTTCTTCTTGAAGCCTGCGGACCCTGTAATTTTTTTTTTAAGCCTAAAATGTTTTCTTCCAGTTAAGTTTAGGTTTTATTTATGGCTTTTATTGTCTACCCAGATCTAAAGGTGTTCTGTCAAAAATATCTTGTGAGTGAGTTCCATTGGTATTTTTGTTTCAGATGATTTTCTAAAAGTTTTGCATGCCTGGAGTGGTTTTCAATTGGTCTATGTAGTGACTCAAAGATCAGAAGCCCGAGAAACCTTAGATTACCCAGGTGTCTTTTTGTCTTCTTGATGAGTATGACTGGGTTGTGAAATCTGTCCTTTATGAGAAATAGATTTACTTTTCTCCTTGCAAATCTTTGAACAAGCTTTGTCATAAGTTTTGAATTTCATTTTTATAAAAGAAAACATATCTAGATGTTTTTTGATTGATTTGTTATTCTGAATGAATGAATCCTTAGTTTCTTGAATAACTAAGTAAAACGTCCTCAAAAAGAATTGAAGCTTTTATACAATTAGGTTTTAGAAGTTTTTTCTCAAAGATTAGTTTTTGTAGTTTTGAGTGTTTTCTAGAACTTGTAGAGTCTCTTTTGAAAGAAATTGTTTTTTGTAGTTTCAAGTTTTGAAAAAGGTAAGGGATTTATTGTGAGCATAATTAGTAGTCTTGTTTTGAGTTCTTATTGAAAAAGACAAAATATTTTCTTTTCATTTACATGTTGAAAGAAGGATTTGTTTCTCAAAGAATTTCATTCTCGAACTCTTTCTTTCAGCTAGAAATTCATTGAAAGAAAAACGAATTGTTTATCATTTTAGGTGCATTTTTTAGTGTTTTTGGAGTCGAGTCTTCACACCATCAAAGTTTCATTTCCATACCTATTGACTTAAAGAACAACCCCTAAAAACAATGCTTAATTAAAATTGATCTAGTAATCTTTTTTATTTCTAGGGCTCTTATCACCAATATAGCTTATACTAGTATCTTGGAGTAGGGAGTAATTAACTCTCCAATATAGTTAAAACAAACAAGTAGCTATATCTTGCGGTAGGAAATAAATCGAATTGTAATTGATACATTCTGGGAAGCTTCTCTTAAAGGAGTCTATCACGAGATCATGTCCGAACCTTTGAGATAATCAAGTCTGTTTCATTGGGAAAGATAGAAGATTTGCTCGTATTATAAATGGTAAACCTCGGATTAATCATTGTCGAGGAGCCTCGGGTCACTTGTTGGTAAACCTCGGATTGATCATGTCGAGGAGCCTTCAAGGGGAATAATCTTGGTTACTTTGCCCTTGCACGTAGATCGAATCATAGACTGTTCCCCGAGTTGTATTTGTTGTTGTTGGTAACCTTAGTGTCCATAAACTTAAGATTATTTTCTAAGGTGACGGTGAAGGACGAGTCTCACTTTACCTGGAGCAGACGTCGACTAGAATCACTTGAACTCTCTAGGGGGTTCTCTTCACTTGAGATGGTTTTGTGAAGAAACTTATGCCAGTCTGTTTCATTAAGTAGGTTGTCGAGGTAACTGTTCCAACCGCCCTTTCTATATTAAAATTCTACGATGTTGGATTTCATCACCAACTAGTGTTTTTAGTACGGGAAGTTACTGTTTGTGTGTGGTTTGAACTCTTAGATTTTTTTTAGGCGTGTGATTCGATTGTTCGTTTCTTTAGAGACTTTAGGTGGTTTTATTGAAATTTTCTTTGTTTACGTGTGAGTAATTAAATATTTAATCGTGGTTGAATTACCGAGACAATCTCATAGACTTCGGGGGCAACCTCCTGAGTATACACCAAGCCAACTTGAAGGGCTATGAGCTCTTGTATCACCTAGTGATAGTAGAGTTGGGTCACCAGAAGCTGAAGAGTCATCTTTAATTGTTCATCTTGATTATCAAGTACAAACAATAGAGTATATTTCTGAACCAATTTCATTTTTTGAAGTTACTGGTAGTATTTCTCCTACCAGTGAATTAGCTGAAGAACCTGAAATTTCTGAGCCTGAAACTAAAGTTGTTGCTACTCCATCTTCAGGATTTACTTCTCCAACTTCTACTGGTCCTGGTTCACCTAGGGTAGGAAATATCATTACCCAAAATCTTCCTTCTAGCCTCATTTCTATTGAATAACTTATTAGTTCGGACGAAGATATAACTCTTCCTGAAAATCAACCAACTTTGAATCTTAGGGAGTGTGAATCAATTTTCTATAGTCCTTTTAGGAGTGATGTTTGGTACGTATCATTGACAAATTTTTTTAGAAAACCCGGGTCTTATTTTTTCACCACCTCGAATTCCTTTTCATCCAACACCCATAGGTTATTATCCTCCATTGAATATGTCGAGACAGTCATCTATGTTTTCCCAAACACTGAAAACATTTTTATATGGTGGTCCTTCTGTTCCTTTAGGATACCAGTCACTCACTGGTACTTTTTCAGGAGCATCTCCTCAACCAATTGAACATGAGATATCAACTGGTAATAATGGAACTCAACCGTTGAGTGCAGAAGAAATCCTTATGATGTCCGGTAGTATTCCAAATCCACAACCTCAAGGTAGTCAGTTATCACCTGGGGGGCAACCCTAAGGTAGTCAGTTACTGCCTAGAGGGCAACCTCAAAGTAGTCAATTACTGCCTGGGGGGCAACCTCAAGGCAGTCAATTACCACCTAGGGGGCAACCTCAAGATAGTCATTCACCGCCTGGGGGGCAGCCTCAAGGACAATACATACCTCAAGGTCAACCCTAGACTCAATACATACCTCAAGGTCAACCCTAGTTTCAATACATACCTCAAGGTCAACCCCAGTTTCAGTACATGCCTCAAGGTTATGAACCTCAAGGTCAGTACCCAACTCATGGTTTCCAACCACCTTCTGGTCAACCATTCGTAAAAGGGGCTGGAAATGTACCACGTAATTATCAGCCTTACGTTCAACCTGGTTATGGTCCTCCATATGCACAACCTTTTATGGGTCCATACCCTGGAATGAATATGGTGTGGGATCCATCTCAAACTCAACAGACTATGCAACCTAATGTGCAGTTATCAAGTCAACCTGGACAACCTTTGGTTTCTGGTCCAACTCAGCGACCTGTCCAGCCTACTATTCAAACCTCTGCACCTGGTTTAGTTCAGTAGCCTAGGCCTAGTTCACCTCGAACTCCACCTCAAGTTGCTGCTGCAACTACTGTAACTTCTGTTCAACCTACCACACCTATTTTTGGAGTATCGGTAACTCTGGTTTCTACTATCCCTGCATTAGTGCAAACTCCTCAAGCCTCTTTACCACAGTCAGGACCTATAGTTCAAACTTTGGTCCAGATGCCTGTTGGACAAGCTGGTCCAAGTACAGTTGTCACAAGTCAACTGCAATTCACTTATCAACCGTATCAGGGACAGCACCAATTCGGTCCTACTGTAAAAAACCCAGTTTATCAGTATCAACCGTGCCCTAGCTATACTTATCAACAGCCTCAACAACCCTAGTTTGGTTCGGTTAATCCTGGTTTCCCAAGAGGTTATAATATTCCTAATGTAAATCCAATTCCAAGTTATCTTGGATATCCTCCTCCCGGGGTTGGTCTTGTTACCCAAGGTTTTCTTGACCCTAACTGTCAGTTACCTTTTATTGCAACTTTGGATTTACCTGATTTGTCGCGCCTTATGAACAATCTGATTTAATATCTTCCATATTGGCTACCAATGCCTAATAAGTTGCCAATGATATCCCAAAGTTTGAGGGTAAGTCAGGAGAGGATCCATCAAATCATGTTATGACTTATGACCTTTGGTGTGCATCTAATTCCATCATTGATGATTCAATTCGCTTATGTCTTTTTCAATGAACTCTGATTGGACTTGCTGCCAAATGGTACATTGAGTTACCACAAGGCTCTTTTTATAATTTTAGTCAGTTAGCCACTTCTTTCTTAACTCATTTTCAGTTGCCTATCAGATACAACAATGGCACAGAATTGTTAACTTCACTAAAACAATCCATTTCAACATATATTTCTGATCATATTCATGAATGGTGACGTCGAAGGCATTTAGTGAAAGTTTTTATTCCGGATCAAATTTTAGTGGAATGGTTCGTAAAATCATTATTACTTAAAATCACTAAAGATGTAGCTAAGGTAGGAGTTGTTATTGAAGAGCAAGTCATTTCTCAAGCTCAGTACCTTGACGTCATCTATACGCAGTCAGGTACTTTACATGAAAAAATCCTCGATCTTCTGAAACACAAACAAATAACTGTAGCTCCTTTAGGGTCTCATGCCGCTGATGGTATGATTGGTTCAGTTAGTACTAAAATGAGTACTATCTGGGGTTCTGATTGGGGTGTCCACAAGATGATCCTTGAAATGATAAATTACTTCACTAATCATAGATGAAAAACTCTATCTTCATCTATTACAGACTTCACACTTTAGGGGGCAATCTGTTGCACAAAAAATTGTCACCTTGACATTTTGAAATCTGTGTGAGACCATTACCACTCATAATTTCCTCGTTTGCAAGTCTTAAGACTCAATTCCTCATATCAAGCCTTGAAAATAAGAGAAATCCCTCAAAAGTATATAAAACTGTGGTTCCGCACTTTCTCTTTGCATTACCTATGTGTCACACGGAATGAGTTATATTTGCGGACAAATCCAACCTTCCTAGGAGTCTAAGACTCTCTAATGACAAACAAACCAAACAAGAGCTATCCTTCTCTAGATACACATCATTCTATGAGAATTCAAATGTTTTCGATCTTACCTTAGGTCCCACGCTTGTTGTAGCAGTCCAGCCTTGCTGATCCAGATGAGCTCCTCCTTCACTTTCAGACCTGCATACACTGACAAAGCAAACGATTACATAGCATCTGAATATTCATCATAAAATAAAGCATATCTATCATATTGACCAAGGAATACATGAAAAAATTCATTAACAAATCATTGAGAGAATGGACTTATTTGTATTAAGGAAACAAAAAAGAAACCATTACAACCTGAGCCTTGGTCTTGTGCAAGTTCCTCCCAGTGTCCAGCAAGAGTTTTCCTCTACTTTGACAAGCTCACCCACTTCCATATGCAACAAGGAAGGATGGTGATCTCTCCTCACAAGTTACAATGGAAGTCCTAATTCCAGCAGCATTTACCCTTTGGAATGTTCAGCTTTCAACCTCTTCTCCTTTGGCCCAATGCCTGTATTTATAGTGTTCTAGAGGAGGTTATTCAGTTCCAACATCAATGGGATACTCCCTCTTTTGGATGGGGTAGCTCCTCTCTTGATGGGATAAGCTCCTCTATTATAGGGGTGCATGAACCATCTGGAGGCGCTCAATACACGTCAAGAACTCTTCTAGAAGGCTCTAGAAGTGACCACAAGTAACTTTTTAAAGATGAAACTCGCGCCTTTTGACCCTTACAGGGGTACGCACCCTAGCTTTAGTATACAGAGCGTATTACTAAGCAGGTCTAATGTATATGGAGTGCGTACACGCAGGCAAGGTAGAGAGAAACTGCGTACCCAGAGATAAACATGTTTTCAAGTGACTTTCTCTCTCTTTGAAGTTTTGACATGAAGAGCAGAGGTATGGGGCTTGACAAAGAGGACAATGTGGCTATTGATGAGGCCACATAAACTGGAGATAGTCAAGGTGACAAAATTCAGTGTAACAGATTGCCCCCTAAAGTACGAAGCCTGTAATAGATAAGGGTGTTAAGTCATATAAGAA
>APFE030062803.1:103056-119079 GCA_000404065.3 Pinus taeda
AAGACTTGCATTCATCACATCTACATCGAGGAAAACAGTAGACCAATCAGACAACCTCAGAGAAGGATGAATCCAAACCTTAGGGAGATAGTGAAAGAAGAGCTCCAAAAATTACTTAATGTAAACTTCATTTATCCAATTTCAGATAGCCGATGGGTTTCTCCTTTTGTTATAGTACCTAAAATGAATGGTAAATGGAGGGTATGCATTGATTACAGGGAATTGAACAAAGCAAATTTGAAGGATCGCTTTCCTTTACCCTTTATCGATCAGGTATTAGATACTTTAGCAGGCAAAAAGTACTTTTCATTTTTGGATGGTTTTAGTGGCTATAATCAAATTCAGGTAGCTCCTAAAGATCAAGATAAGACCACATTCACCTATCCATGGGGAACTTTTGCTTACCGAGTGCTTCCTTTTGGGTTATGTAATGCACCCGCAACGTTTCAAAGGGTAGTACTAGGTATCTTTTCTGATCTAATCCATGATTGTGTAGAGGTCGACATGGATGATTTTACAGTTTATGGTGATTGATTTGAAGAGGCATTAGAAAATTTGCAAAAAGGTCCTTATTAGATGTAAAGAAACAAATATTTCCTTAAGTCATGAAAATTTCTTTATGATGTTTACTGAGGGAATTGTTTTAGGACATCATATTTCGAGAGATGGAATTAAAGTTGATAGATCAAAAGTTGAAGTCATCTCCAAGTTGCCTATTCCAAATTGTCAAAAATATGTTAGAAGTTTTCTTGGATTTACTGGATGCTATAGAATATTTATTGAAAACTTCACCAAAATAACATCTCCACTCTTCAAATTACTTACAAAAGACTGTGAATTCAAATGGGATCCTGATTGTCAATCTGCATTTGAAACTTTGAAAACAAAGAATATTTGAAGCACCCATTTTGAGAGGGCCAAATTGGAAACTTCCTTTCCATATTTCCACAGATGCTTCAGATACAGCTCTAGGAGCTGTGTTGGGTCAAAAGGATTTAATTCCTTATGCCATTTAATACACCAGTAAAAAGTTGACTCCCACCGAGTTAAACTATACTGTGACTGAAAAAAAATTCTTAGTTGTTGTTCATGCAATCAATAAGTTTAGACATTATATAATAGGCTATGAAACTTTTGTCCATACTGATCATTCTCCAATTAGATATTTAATGAACAAACATGTTACTAATGGTAGAGTTACAAGATGGATTTTACTTTTACAAGAATTCAATATTACTGTGTTGGATAGACCAGGGAAACAAAATATAGTAGCCGATTTCTTGTCTAGAATCCAAAATACTAATGAAGATTCTCCTATAGAGGATAAGTTTCCAGATGAGTATTTATTTGCAGTAACTACTAAGACTCCTTGGTATGCAGATATTGATAACTATTTGGGTATAGGAAAGCTACCTCAACATTTATTTCCTAGTGAAAAAAGAAGAATTATTCAGGAGAGTTCGAGTTATTCATGGATTTCTAATCAATTGTTTAAAACAGGGCTAGATTGTGTGATCAGAAGATGTGTTCAGGAAGATGAAATGCCTGATATCCTCAAGGCATGTCATGATGAACCATGCGGTGGACACTTTCCTAACAAAAGGACGGCCTATAAAATCCTTTCTTTAGGATATTATTGGCCTTCCCTTTTCAAAGAGTCATGGGAAAATGGCCAGGGGAGTGGCTACACCCCACAAACCTCGGTGCAGGAATAAGAAAAGGTCGAGAAAGCTCCTCCATGTAGGCCACAATAGCATAGAATCAAAAGGAGTTTGATCAGGCTATCGCTCGAGAGAAGGCAACATAGAAAAATAAAGAGGTTGGCAAGACAACAGCTTGAGAAAAAGCAGCAAAGAAAAAGAATGAAGTTATTCTTGACAAGGAGAATGATGTGAAGGAGGCCACACTGGAGGCTGAGGAGTTTTCTTATCAACATATTGCAGACAAGGAATGGTTTTAGGAGGAAGGAGATGGTGTCAAGGAGTAGAGCACTCCTTTCTGAATCACAAAGCACCAAAAGGAAACGACTTCTGGACCTAGGAAGAAGCAAAAATCATACAAACCTGTACATGTAGATGCAATGATCCTCACTACGGGGGACTTGGATGTGATCTGAGATAAGATCCATGATACAATGACCAAACTATGGCAACAGTTTGAAAAATAGTATCAGTAGGCATTAGGTAACATGCAGAAGGATCTGCGTGATTTGTAGATTCAAAGAGGTCGACTTCAGGTGAGTGTGGGACACACGAGGAGAATTCAGGAAAGCCTACAACAAGAAAGTATGACTTTGATGGAAATAGATAGGAATCTAGACCTAATATTTATTCCATTACCAGAAGGATCACTGCGTGAAGAGGTGGATGAAGCAAACACCCAGTTAGGATAGATCAAGGATGTGGATGTCAAATTAGCCACACTGCCTATTTATACCCTCCACGTGCCTCATCAAGGGGTATCATACGAGCTCAGGATCAGGGAGCAGTGCATGCTATTAGTTATCAAGGAGGTAAGGATGAACAATGAGCATATTTTGACAGAAAAGGCTGAGGTGTTGAAGGAAAAGAAAGAATTGGTCACGCGAAACAAGAGGTTGGAGGCAGCAATTACACAAGCGTGTAAGATGATTCCAGAACTTCAAATTCTATAATATGCAAAAGTAGCATCGAAGATTCAGAAGTTGGCTGTCACAGTTAGAGAATCGAAGGATGGGGTTGGCTGAGTAACATTTCAGTTCCAAATGAAGATCTCAAAGCTCCCATTGAAATTGTAGCCAACCACTCCTCCAGAATTTTGGGAGCAGCGTGGAGCAGCCATGAGGGAGAGCATGGTCACTTTAGATGCAATAGTCACAGGCTTCACAATGATATTCCAGCACGCAAATGGAACTATGGATGAATCTACATGAGGACCTAAACCCACATAAACTTGGCACAGATATCCAGGAGATGCAACAAAAGTTTGATGAACTCAAGGCAATTATGAGCACTTTGGCACCAATCCAGCACTTCGCTCACTTGATAGAAGGAAAACAACTTCAAACACAATTTGAGGAGCTGTGAAGAAAAGAGGTCATCTTAAAGGCCAGAATACATCCATGGGTAGAGCAAGCCTACCAACTTACTTTGTTAGTCCAAGAGAAGTTGAAGACACTCCAACAAACACAAAGGATGATGTTCCTTGCGATGGAAGGCCCTACAATAGAGAAGCTAGGAGAGGAAGTGCAGCAGGCCACAGTGTAGGTAACTGCTCACTTGCAAGTGTTGAAGGTGGAGTTCAGTGACCTCTGCAATAATATCAATGCACCAGCTTAGTGAGGTGAGGGTAAGTCACACAACTTTGCTAAGTTTTGGGAAAAAATTGTAATATCACTCGTAATGAAAAAGTATCCACGAAATGTGGAAGTGGAGCACGAAGCTAGTAGAAGTCAAAGGGGATTTAGTCCCTCACTTGGGTAGATTATAGAGGTGTTTTGAGACTTGCCTATGGTTCATGGACCATGGTCTTGTAAAGAAATTCTATAAGTAGATGAGTCATAGCGAGTCTAGAAAGTAACTCAAATAGAAGAATCATTGTAATGGAAAGGTGCTAAGGTAGGAAAGGTCTATTTCCTATACTTAAGCGAAAGTGGAATGCTCCCGTAGTTGAGTGCATGGATACCTTTGTAAGACCATAGGTTGAGTGTGCGAAGACCTTGGTAAGTCCACAAGCCAAGTGTGCGGGCCCCTGCAACTGAGTGCACAGGGAGAAGAAGTATATAATTGAATTCTTATACTAATAAAGACTGGTTTGGGGTGAAATTGATGCATCTGTGGCTTGTTATTTACTTTTGCTAAATTTATTTATCTTCACTTCGTGATATGTTTTATATGAATTAATTCTCGTTTACTATGCAAAACTACTAGATCTGTAATCTATATACATGATAAGTACAATTAAATACCTTTGGCAATCATTTAGATAGATTTGAAGCAGTTATCTATTCGAAAGGATTAGAGTTGTGTGAAGGCAAATCTAAGCCATAGGAACTTCATGAAACCATCATAACAGTCTTTGGATGCAGACACCTGGTTCCCTCAATACTGCTGCAAGTGAGACGACATCCTACATTATGCAGGTTGTTGTCGAAAGGGCCAACAGTTATGGTTTTGTTGGTTGACACAGATAACGTTGAACCTAGGTCAAGCCCCATAAAGCCAACACACTTCTTCATCTTGAAGGATTACCCTCACCTCAAGATCATCTCTTCGTCAACTTAAAGTGAACTTTTAGCATTTATGAGTGATATTATTGTTTTTTTGTTAGCGTCTTTCCACTTTTGTGTGCCTTTTGAGTATGTGCATGGAAATAAGGCAAGTTTCTAATTCAAGATGTACCATGAGTTCAATTAACCATACACATATTAATTTTAATGATTCTTATGGTGAAGTAATGAAACTTGAGAAAAATTGACTTAGTAGGGTGCGAAACTAGGAGAAATCACACAAATAACAAATCAAACCACATAATAACACAAGGGGACTTGAATTGACAGTTAGCATAGGCTCCAAAATCGACATAGGAAAAATTTTTGGAGGGTTGTTTTCACAATGACAATATTCGCAACACACTCAGAGAACCCTAGCTTCTCTAAATGGTTTCATTGTAAGCGCAAGGTCACATTTCTCTAGGAAGTATTGATTTGATCAATGAGTTACCTTCAGCTCCCCACTCTACTCGGTTATAGATATAGTTTTCCTTATTCCATTACTGGGTGTAACATAATATAACAAGCCATATCAATATCTTATCAATGTAAGTAAGGGTAATATAGTACAGCGAAATAAAATAATCAAAGTGTGAGTTTTACATCTCTGGTATTTCTCTGCTACCAGCAGGCCCAGACAGTACCCCGACGAAGTCACTTCACAAACAAAAATGTTTCTTCGCTGCTAGTGAGCCTAGAAAGTACGCCAACAAATTTGCTTGCTTCACCTCCTTGCGCAAGAAGCCTTTATCTTCTTTCATTTATTTTTTTCTTTTATTTCATAGGATTGTTCATAAGAACTTATTATTTTTCACGGTAAAAAGAGGGATCTCGACTTATTGACATAAAAAGAGGTCATTGCTTCAGAGATAGGTTTTAAAATATAATGCTTTGATCGCTAAAATGTTTCCCCTTATCTTATTCTACACGAATAGATCCATAAGAACAAACCATTCTTAATAGAACTAAGTGTGGGAAAGGGAATCCTAAATAGATATGAGTTTCATGGTTTGATTATATCTTACAAGTTGAAGGATCATATTGTCCATAAAAAAATCATTGACTTGACAAATATAAACTAAATCAAGGAAGAGGGTGACATATAATCCAACAGTAGCATGTTGGTACAACTTTCCTTCCATAAACGATTAACCACATTGTCTTGAAGCTCAAAATTGACTTATTTAGGGACAAAACAAACCAAAAGAATTAAATCACAATATGTAAGAGAAAAGAATGTGAAAATTTCTCATTTCCCACCCTGGTTTTCAGTTTCACCTTATTTCTCCAAAATAGTTAAATGCCCTTTCCCATATCCATACATTCAACAACTGAAAAATAAATTTTGCTGAAAACACAAATTCCGGAAATTTTACAGAATGCTGGAAAATACAGAAATAAAAATCAGCACATACAAACAATCATTCAACACATTTAAACGTAGTGATTTTTTGTCAAGGTGACACTAGAAAAACCCCCTACAACTCTTGGGGAAAAACAGTTCGAAAGCTCCTTCTTATTTCTGGAAAATGCTTTTCACAGTGAGAGAAATATTCAACAAAAAATCAGCAAGCAAACTTTTACAACTTATCTCATTTTCTGTGCCTCACAACCAACTGGAAAAACTTGCAAACAACAAAATAGAACATCAATAAATGTTGTACAACCTCCTCAATTTTTGTGCGCAATTTTAGCCTTAAATGCTACTGTACAACCTGCCTAGAAAAGCATGCAAGCTGCCATAAATACGCTATACGGATTTCCTCGATTTCTGTGCAAAAAAACCAGCAGTACAACTGTACGTATTTGCCTCGATTTGCATGCCAAGGTATAGCCACTTGCTGTATGGATTTCTGCTCCTCGATTTCTATGCACTTGCTGTACGTATTTCTAGAAAATCATGCCCAAATTCTACCTTTCACTGTGTGCTAACTCAGCTGTACGGATTTTCTAAAATGCTACCTTAGAATGAGTGCCAAGCTGCTACCTCCTTCTCCTCCTAGTGCAGAAATCTCCCTTGCTCTCTTGCTCTCCTTCTCTCAATCTGCTTATGAAAGAATGAATGACCTTTTCCTTATTTCCCTCCTTTAATCTAATCCTAAGTGACTTTTGGGGAACCCCTAAATCCAATGGCTGAAATAGATTTAGATCAATGGCTGAGATTAAATGCACATTTAAATCTCACTTTCTATTTTTTAATTCACCCCACTTTAATAAAGACCCACTTAGTCATTTATTCCAAAGTCACTTTTCCTTTCTAATTTTTCATTGACTTTATAAAAGTCACTTTAAAATTAGACTTAGTAACTTTATCACTTAGTCACTTTTAAATTAGATTTTAACTTTATAAAAATTATAAAGTCACTTTAGGAGAAAAATTAAAATCTTTTGGACACTTTTCCCTAGGCCAAAGATCAAGGCCTAAGGGAACCACCTATCCTCTAGTACCAAATTTCAACACTCCCTCTTACCGAGGAAGGTGTTCCTCACCACACCCATCTTGTCTCTGAAGTAAACATGCTTGCCCCGTGGTAAGGCTTTGGTAAGAATGTCTGCTACCTGCTCATCAGTGGAAATATACTCAAGCTTCACAGTTCCCTTCTGAACATAGTCTCTGATGAAATGATATCTGATCCCGATATGCTTTGACCTGTCATGAAATACTGGATTCTCCGTGAGTTTAATGCAACTCTGATTATCACAGTAAATCACTGAAAGTCTCAACCGCTGACCAAATAAGCCAAACAACATCTTGCGAAGCCAGATGGCCTCACAACTAGCTAGACTAGCTGCCATATACTCTGCTTCTGCTGAACTCAGTGCTACTGACTGCTGCTTCCTGCTGAACCATGACACTACTGCTGAACCCAACCCAAAACAGCACCCTGAAGTGCTCTTCCTATCAGAAGCACAACCTGCCCAATCAGAATCAGTGTATCCTACCAATCTCACTCCATCTCCCTGCCTGTAGTCCAGACCATAATCCACTGTCCCCTGCAAGTACCGCAAAATGTGTTTTGCAGCCACCCAGTGAACCTTCCTAGGCTCACACATAAACTGACTCATCGTGTTGACTGCAAAACAGATATCTGGTCTAGTGTTGACCAAATACATCAAGGAACCAATCAGCTGTTTGTACAATGTGGGATCCACCAACTCGGAATCCTAAGCATGAAGCTTCTTCCAGTTGGTGATCATCGGTGTCGACATGGGTCTACAATCCTCCATGTGGAATCTGCTAAGGATGTCCACAATATACTTCCTCTGCCCCAGGAAGAAATGCCCCTCCTCCTGCCACACCTCCAAACCCAAAAAGTAATGCATCAAGCCAATGTCCTTCATCTCAAACTCCGTCCAAGATCTCTCTTGCAGTGCTCTATGAGTCTCTCTGCACCTGTAATGACCAAGTCATCCACATACAGCACCAGAATGAGAGGCTCCTCACCTATCACAATATAGTAAAGGTTCGGATCTGCCTCACTCTTTGTGAAACCCATCCCCTACAAGTATGTATCTATCCTGGAGTACCAAGCTCTGGGAGCTTGCTTTAGGCCATAAAGGGCCTTCTTCAGTCTGCACAAATGGGACTCCTTCCCATGCATGTCAAAGCGCAGTGGCTGCTCAATGTACACCTCCTCCTATATGAAGCCATTAAGGAATGCAGTCTTCACATCCATCTCATGGATCTTCCAACCCATCTCTGCTGCTATCGATATAATGGAGCGGATCGAAGTATATCAAGCCACGGGAGTGAAGGTCTCCTCATAATCAACTCCCTTTACCTGGGAGAACCCTCTAGACACAAACCTCACTTTGAATTTCTCAATGTTGCAATCGGCAACATGCTTTACCTTGTAAAGCCATCTGGAAGTAACCATAGATTTTCCCTCAGGCCTCAGCACCACCTCCCAAACATCATTCTTCATGATAGAAGAATACTCCTCCTGCACGGCCTCTCTCCAGGCCTACTGGCTAGCTGCCTTCTCATAGCTATAAGGCCCAGAGGCAACAATACTGGTAGCCATTGCCATATAGCTACAAAACCTCTTAGGTGGTCTACTCTCTCTGAGCGGCCTCTTAGGCTCAGCAAAAGATGTGGCATCTCTCAAGGTGTCTTGAAGCCACATGGGCTTCCTCTTCCCTGAGCATACTTCTCCCACTGGAGAATGAAACTCCTCCTCCTCATCACCATCAGGAGCCTAAACTTCTGACTACCTGTCTGTTGTCCTCCTGCCTGCACCTGAACATGTAGAAGCTGAGGTAGTGAACTGCTTTGTGGACTGCTCTGCATGCTACCCAGAGCACCACCCCTCTGGCTTGTCGCGCCACTGCTCACTGACGAACTTGGCATCGTCATATATGTACCTCCGGATCCTCCTGATCTCTGCCCATTGGATCCCTGCGACTGACTCAACTGCTGCTGAGGGTCTGGCTGATCCAGATACTCTAACTCCCATGACCTCCTAAAGGCCCTATCCTCCTCAAGCTTCACATCCCGCCTGACAACCACTTTCCTCTGTGCAGGAATGTAAATCCGAAAGGAATTTGAGGTATCACTGTAGCCCACAAAGATACACTTCTCTGTGGTGGGCTCTAGTTTTGTCCTCTTCTCCTTGGGTATATAGGAGTATGTAATGCACCCAAATATACGAAGATGACCAGTATCAGGCTTCTTCCCAGAAAAAGCCTCCTCCGAAGTCATGTGCCCCAAGGCACAATGTAGACTCCTGTTCTGCAAATAAATAGCTATGTTGCAGGCCTCTGCCCACAAGAACAATGGAAACCCCTGATCATGTAACATGGCTTTGGCAAACCCTACGATGGATCTGTTCTTCCTCTCTGCAACCCCGTTCTGCTAGGGGTTGTAAGGATCAATGAACTCCCTCATGATGCTTGCCTCCACACAATAGTCAACAAACTCTCCAGGAGTGTACTCTCCCCCATTGTCCGACCTTAGGGACTTGATCTTCTGACCTGTCTGTGTCTCCACAAGAGCTCTAAACTCCTGAAACTGCTTGAAGACCTCACTCTTGGTCTTCAAGAAATAAATCTAGGTCCTCTTGGAGTGATCATCAATGATTAAAACATAGTACTCATATCCACGCAAGGAAACATGAGACATCCGACCGCTCACATCAAAATGAATCAAATCAAGTATCCCAGTCGCTCTGCTGTCATTGTTGGGAAAAGGGGATTTGGCAAACTTGCCCATCCCACATACTCTGCAAGTATCAAAGTGATCAGTGCTCAAATTTGGCACACCTGTAGTGATCTCCCGTAGGGTCCTCAAGGCTCCATGATACATATGCCCCATCCTACGGTTCCAAATCTCACACAACTCAGAACTGCTAGCTCTCCTATCAGTACTACTGCTAAATGCCAAAAGGGGCTCAAATGCAAACTTGTACACCTTTGCATGGCATACACCTATCACTCTAGCTGAATCAGCTGGAGTACCCCTGGGATACATCAACACTTGTCCTCCCCTGAATAGTACCTCACATTCTTTATCCTCTAAAGTTGAGATGGATATGAGGTTCTTCCTCATCCATGGCAGATAAAGAACATTCGACACCTTCAAGGGAGGTTTAGACACTCTCTGAAATGTCAGTGTCCCCACACCGACTACTCTAACAACTCTATCATCACCGAGTACTACCTCCATATTAGTACAACTCTCTTAAAGCTCTGAGAAGTACTCACGGACTCCTATCATGTGACGTGAAGCCCCACTGCCCACATACCAGATACCCGAAGATGCTCCACGAATTGAGGGAAAAGTATGCTCCCTCTGAACTTGTGTGGCAGGTGATCCTGCACTAGAGGACTCACACGCAGTGAACCCAAACTCCCGGTCAAAACTATCTGCAAAGTCCTCAACCTATGCTGAAGCTGCCATGCTCTAGTTCTTCCCTTTCTTCTTCTTCTTCTTTGGACACACAACTACATAGTGTCCCATCTTTTGACAATTCCAACACTTCACCTTGGAATAGTCCTTCTGTGTGTTACCATGTTTACTTTTACATTTGCCTTTGCCCCCACCATTTCTTGTGGAAGCATGCTTCTTCCTTTTGCCTTTCTTGCCTCCTGCCAACAATGCTACATCCTCATCCTGCTCAACTGGCTTGGCTACCCCAAGCTGACCTTTCCTGATCTCTGTCTGAATGCAATCATCCCAAAACCTCTCCCATGTGGGAAGGGTCTCACATGCACAAACCCCATCAGCAAAGTTCATCCATGAACGGGGGAGGCCATTCACTGCAGTCCGCACCAACTCAGTGGGTGGAATGACCTCTCTAACTGCTGCCAACTCATCTCTCACATTAGTGAGCTTTGTGAGATATCCAACTACACTATCATTACCCATCTTAATGGTCTTGAGATTCTCCTTCAGGTCCATTTTCCGGTTCTCATTGGTACTCTGGTAGAGATTGGACAATGTTGTCCACATCTCATGGGAATTTCTCTTTTCTCTCACATGAGGAATGCAATGGTCTTTGAATCCATCTAGAATTAGTCTCTTACCCTTGTTGTTCTTTTTATTATAATCAGCCAACTGAGTAGCATCAGTGGGTACAACAATAGGGTTCTGTGTGGTATGCACCATGATGCCCCAGACTTCTGCCTCCTCAAAGATACTCTGCATTCTCTCCTTCCAAACACTGTAATTGTTATGCCCATCCAACCTATCCTCCACCCTCAATTCCAATGACATCCTGTTGTCCTAAAACTGAAAAATAGCACTGTTGTAGTAAAGATAAAATTGTTGTTTGTGAAAAATCAGCTTGCTGGAATTTTCTGAGTGAAAAATCAGCACGCTGTAATTTTCCTCCTTACTTTCCCAAACTGCACTTCAGCACTCAAGCTTTAATACCATGTAGAAATTTCTCATTTCCCACCCCGGTTTTCAGTTTCACCTTATTTCTCGAAAATAGTTAAATGCCCTTTCCCATATCCATACATTCAACAACTGAAAAATAAATTTTGCTGAAAACACAAATTCTGGAAATTTTACAGAATGCTAGAAAATGCAGAAATAAAAATAAGCACATACAAATAGCCATTCAACACATTTAAACACAGTGAGTTTTTGTCAAGGTGACCCTGGAAAAACCCCCTACAACTCTTGGGGAAAACCAGTTTGAAAGCTCCTTCTTATTTCTAGAAAATGCTTTTTACAGTGAGAGAAATATTCAGCAAAAAATCAGCAAGAAAACTTTTACAACTTATCTCGTTTTTCGTGCCTCACAGCCAACTGGAAAAACTTGCAAACAGAAAAATAGAACAACAATAAATGTTGTACGGTCTCCTCAATTTTTGTGCCCAATTTCAGCATTAAATGTTGTTGTACGACCTTCCTAGAAAAGCGTGCAAGCTGCCATAAATATGCTGTATGGATTTCCTCGATCCTGTGCAGAAAAACCAACAGTACAACTGTATGGATTTGCCTCGATTTGCATGCCAAGGTACAACCACTTGCTATACATATTTCTACTCCTTGATTTCTATGCACTTGCTGTACGGATTTCTAGAAAATCGTGCCCAAATTCTGCCTTTCACTGTGTACTAACTCAGTTGTACGAATTTGCTAAAATGCTGCCTTGGAATGTGTGCCAAGCTGCTACCTCCTTCTCCTCCCAGTCCAGAAATCTCCCTTGCTCTCTTGCTCTCCTTCTCTTAATCTGCTCATGAAAGAATGAATGACCTTTTCCTCCTTTCCCTCCTTTAATCTAATCCTAAGTGACTTTTGGGTAATCCCAAAACCCAATGGCTGAAATAGATTGAGATCTAGGGCTGAGATTAAATGCTCATTTAAATTTCACTTTCTATTTTTTTAATTCACCGCACTTTAATAAACACCCACTTAGTCATTTATTTGCAAAGTCACTTTTCTTTTCTAATTTTACATTGACTTTATTAAAGTCACTTTAAAATTAGACTTTAGTAACTTTATCACTTAAAGTCACTTTTAAAATAGATTTGACTTTATAAAAATTATAAACTCACTTTAGGAGAGAAATTAAATTCTTTTGGACACTTTTCCCTAGGCCAAAGATCAAAGCCTTACAGAACCATCTGTCCTCCAGTACCAAATTTCAACACTCCCTCTTACCGAGGAAGGTGTTCCTCACCACAGCCATTTTGTCTCTGAAGTAGACATGCTTGCCGTGGTAAGGTTTTGGTAAGAATATCTGCAACCTGCTCATCAGTGGGAATATATTGAAGCTTCACATCTCCCTTCTGAACATAGTCTCTGATGAAATGATATTTGATCCCGATATGCTTTGACCTGTCATGAAATACTGGATTCGCCGTGAGTTTAATGCAACTCTGATTATCATAGTAAATCACTGAAGGTCTCAACGGCTGACCAAATAAGCCAAACAACATCTTGTGAAGCCAGATGGCCTCACAACTAGCTAGACTAGCTGCCATATACTCTGCTTCTGCTGAACTCAATGCTACTGATGGCTGCTTCCGGCTAAACCATGACACTACTACTGAATGCAACCCAAAACATCACCCTGAAGTTCTCTTCCTATCAGAAGCACAACCTTCCCAATGAAAATCAATATAACCTGCCAATCTCACTCCATCCCCCTGCCTGTAGTCTAGACCATAATCCACTGTCCCCTGCAAGTACCGCAAAATGTGTTTTGCAGCCACCCATTGAACCTTCCTAGGCTCACACATAAATTGACTCACCGTGTTGACTGCAAAACAAATATCAGCTTTAGTGTTGACAAAATTCATCAAGGAACCAATCAGTTTCCTGTACAATGTGGGATCCACCAACTCAAAATCTGAAGCATGAAGCTTCTTTCGGTTGGTGATCATCGGTATCAACATGGTTTTACAATCCTCCATGTGGAATCTGCCAAGGATGTCCACAATATAATTCCCCTACCCTAGGAAGAAATCCCCCTCCTCCTGCCACACCTCCAAACCCAAAAAGTAATGCATCAAGCCAATGTCCTTCATCTCAAACTCTGCCGCAAGATCTCTCTTGTGGTGCTCTATGAGTCTCTCTACACCTGTAACGATCAAGTCATCCACATACAACACCAGAATGAGAGCTCCTCACCTATCACAATATAGTAAAGGTTCGGATCTGCCTCACTCTTTGTGAAACCCATCCCCTACAAGTATGTATCTATCCTGGAGTACCAAGCTCTGGGAGCTTGCTTTAGGCCATAAAGGTCCTTCTTCAGTCTGCACACATGGGACTCCTTCCCATGCACCTCAAAGCCCAGTGGCTACTCAATGTACACCTCCTCCTGTATGAAGCCATTGAGAAATGCAGTCTTCACATCCATCTCGTGGATCTTTCAACCCATATTTGTTGCTATTGATATAATGGAGTGGATCAAAGTATATTGAGCCATGAGAGCAAAGGTCTCCTCATAATCAACTCCCTCTACTTGGGAGAACCCTCTAGCCATAATCCTCTCTTTGAATTTCTCAATGCGACTGTTAACACCCAGGTTGTTCCGTATGACTCCCAAGGGAATACGGTCGGGGTAACCACTAACCAATCTTTGGATTACAGCTTCTAGCCTAGCTGTAATTAGAGAGGGCTCTCTCTGTAAGGTTTGTCACTGTTTTAATGGAGTTTTAGGCTAGTTATGAAGTAAAGGTTTGTTTGTTTTTTGTGTTTGGTTGGGAGGATGTTTTCTGATAGTTTTGAAGTGTTCTCTGCAGATGAATTAATCCATTGGGCAATGGGGTCTGTAGCTGTTGTCTCCTTGAGATCCTGGTTTAGTGTAGCTGGAATTACAGGGCCTTTATATATTTCATAAAACAAAACTGTAAATTTGTGAGGGTGAAATGTGAATCAACCAGTAAAGAGCAGTTAAGAATTCTTCACTGAGCTGGGATGTGAGAAAGGGGCCTATTACTTAGGAGCAATACCTTAATTCCTGAAACAATAGATCTCTGTGATGATATAGTGTGAAAGGTAGCATTTAAGAATTACACTTTCATTACCATAACTGAAGAAAACATTTATAATAGCTTAGATTGAGCTCAGGGTAATCTGTGATTAAATCCTGAGACTATTCTTTTTCCTTGCTATTTAGATATTTAATATATGGAAAACATGAATGATATATGAAAGATAACAAACATATAACAGAGAGAAACAAGAAAACTTATTGAGCCATGAAACGAGCAGGAATCCTGCAATATTCAGCCATACACCAGCAAGACATCAAAAGACACAACACTTTGGAAATCCCATCATCCTTTGTATTAGTTGTCTGAAGATTTACAATAGAATATGAACAGAATAGATATCAAAAGATTTCTTACATCTAGAGTCCAACCCCTGCTAACAAATGCGAGGGGGAATATATAGAAGTCTATTACAAAATATCTCAGGCATTGAGTCATCTGAGAGGAAAAATATATTCTTTCACTCGTACAGGGCTTGCAGATGAGAAGTTATTACAATCTTTAATGAACTATAAAGGCTCTTAACTCCTGTTAGAACAATCTTGACCTTTGGGGCTCACGGAGTCGGTTGAGCGCTTTGATATAACTGCTGAATGACGTGTCTGTGCAGCTGTAACTTCCTGTGTCTTCTTGGCCCTGTCACCCATGACTACTGATGCTGCTGTTGTGGCCGAGTACCTGTGCTGAGTTGGCCCAGCCTTTGTCTGCATACCTGCTGATGTGTCTTTGTCCTGTTGTGTATGAGGTTCAAAATATTTTCAAAGGCAAAATCACAATTACTGACTTTGGTTTAACAGTAATCGTATCAATTCTTCCCATACCTCTGATGAAGGTAACTGATGTTTCAAAATTAACCCCACGGTCTCATCAGCCTCTGTATATTTATAAAAATGAGGGGTCTCATCAAACAAATGTGTAATTTCATTCCTAATAAAAAATAGATCATCTACTCTATCAAAGAGGATCTTCCCTGTTACTGGTCCTGCTTCTTTTGATGCACTGGCTGCCTCTGAAATCTGAGTTGCTGCAAAATTGCTTACTCTCTTAGCATACTTCTCATGGGAGAGTAACTTTCCTGATGGATCCAATGGGCTAGGAAGCCCCCTGTTCTGTAAAGCCATAAACCTATTCTGAAATTTATTAATATCTGCCTGCATGTCCTGGGTTCTTCTTTCCAGGGTCTGAATCAGGTTTCTTAATGTCAGGACTCTTCTGATTAGGGAGATGGTGTCTGTCCTGTTTCCAATCCCCATTCTTATCAGCTGGGAGCTTGTCCTGTAGTTTAGCACGTCTATCATCCTGGTGGAAATCTCAGGCATGCTACCTAAAGATGCCCTTGCCCTTTGCATTTCTTTGCGTGCTCTTCCAATGAGTGCTATTTTCTCATATATGGCCTCAATATACTCCCACTGGTCTGTTATAGACTGACCAATATTGCCCCAGATGACTCTTTTAAGCTCTGATGTAACTTTGTCCAGCGTGAGCTCCTTTTCTAGCTCAGCAATTCTTTTCTTGAGGGCCTTTACCTCCCTCTCTCTCTCAGCCACATTCTGTTTTGATTTGTCATATTTTTCATTTATTTTTGCCAGATTGTCCTGGGCTTGGCTCAGCTCAGACATTTGGGACTCCAGGACCTGAATTTCTTTCCTCAGCTTCTGCATGTCCAGGCTTTCAACCTGCTCTGTTGTTGGTGCTGAGGTATCTGGTGCTTCTTGCTGCACTTGTTAGCTGGGAGGGGCAGTGTCTTGAGGGGTTTCCTCAAGGTTTATTGTTTCTGGAGGTGGTTGTGAGGTTTTCCCTGCCTCCTTCTGCTGCAATGC
>APFE030062803.1:121292-137135 GCA_000404065.3 Pinus taeda
GAGGTTAAGAATAGAGACATGGCTGGATGGATGAAGAGGTCTATGAACTCAGAGTATGTGTTTGGAGAGTATGTGCTGAGGTGAAAGACTGAGGTCTAGTACACCACTGACCTTGGATTGCCTGCTGCATCAGTTCTCTTGATCTCAAAGGAGAACTTCTCATGTTGGTAGTACAGGATGAGGTGGTAAATGTAGGAGGTGTATCTGAACACCTTCTCTCTGGACAAGTTCAAAAACTTCTCATGCATTTTATCTGAAATGTATGTAGCATAATCATAACAGATAGGAGTCTTGCCAGGGGAAAACATTCTCATCATTACTAGCACAGTCTCCTCAATAAATTCTAGTGACTTGTACCCCAAAACTGAACTAATCATGTATGCAAGGTCTATACCCAGTTGATTGAGGTAGCCATCAAAGATGGGAGGGTGCAGCACTGTGTCAGAGTTTGTAATGAACAGTTGATTTAGCTTCAGGATCTGTGCATCTGTTAATATCTTGGCTCCTTGGTTGATCAAGTCCCTTAGGGACAAGGGGACCAATTTCTTTTGGGTCTTGAACTGCAGCATTTCTCTGATGGCCTCAGGGGTCATATAGAATACCACTGCACCTGTAGGGTCAAGCACAGCCCTCTACATGGGGTCATAACAGACAGCACATAGGTGAATCAGGTCAGGGAACTGGTTGACCTGAGGGAGCTTGAAAATTGGGAGGGAGGACTCCCAAATGCCTAGAATGTCTGTCCCATCCTTATGTCTGGCTTTGAGCTCATTTAATAGATGAATGTGGAACTTGCATTTTGATGAAGAGTCCTCTGTGATTTGATAGTCTAGGTCTGCCAACTCCTGCCACTCTAGCTCTCTCTGGGGAGCATTTAGGGGAGCAACATTGAGGGCTACTGGTGCCGCTAGAGTCTCCATGTTTGTTTGGATACTGCTTGATAAATAAGAAAAGCACTTCCTGTGAAAGGAAAATTTGAGGAATGCAGGGTAGCAGGGTAAGTCCACAGCAATTAGAATACTGTTTGGCTCCTTGAGAAGGCCAGTTACAGTGTTTAGTAGACCTTTCTTGGTAATTGAAAGCAGGTTATGGATTCCGGTTCACGACTGCGCGAACGGAGAAGGGTTTTTCACTGAAAATGGCAGTCTGAATGGCTCGGCTAGTGAAATTCGACCGTTAATTTTCCAAGAGGGAGCTAGGTTTAAGTAGTTTTGTGGTGATTTTTAAGCGTTTTCTGTGCTTAAGGTGTTCTTAGCAATTACTGAGAAAAACCAGGTTTCAAAGAGGTTTTTACGGACAAATACCTGGTAGATGGATTGCTTAGGTCGGAACAGTAGTTGGGTACGCGCGCTGAAGCTCTGTGGTTGGTTTTGAACTGGTTGGCAAATTCTTCATCGTAAAGCGCATGCAGAGAGTGCAGAAGTGCTTTTGTTAAAAAGTGCAAAAAACACGTAATTTTGGCAAAATATGGCTTTTTGGCTTATTGGCGCGTTTTTTTAAATGACGTCAGCATGACGTCAGCAAGTGGGTCTGGGTTGGGTGACGTCAGCAGGACATCATCAGGTGACGTGGCAGCCTAAGGCCGGTCCACGGGGGCGGTGAGGTGGCGGCCAGGTGGACAAATGGTGGACAGGGCGCGCGGTCGTGGCGCTGACATAAGCGACAAAAGGATGGTGACATAGACGGACAGATGGCATCATATCGGGCCCCCTCCTATACGGCAAGGAATCTGTCAGAGGGGGCTCCGATGGACTTTGGGAGTGACGCGTGGATCCGCGTGACATCATCGTCTGACAGATATCGGACGATATCTGTCGGACGTCGGGGCCCCTCCGAAATCCACGACGACCGTCGATCTGGAAGAGCTTGATCGGACGGCTATCGGGACGGGAAACTACACGGAAGATATGGTCAACAGGCGAGGTTTAAATAATAATTTTCATTGGTAATTGCGCCTGGCGGGACCCTTTGGGTTTTTTGACAAATTTCAATAGTTTTCAACATATTCCTTTGATAAATCAAATATCACCAAAACTTTGGAAAAAGGGTGAAACCAAGGGTTTTTAACGAAAATTTTCAAAATCACGGATTATTTCCAAACTTTAGACAAAGAGGGTTTTTATGAAGTTTTTGCATAAACGCGCAAATTAGCCCCATACTTAGGATAAAGCGGGCTAAGTGGGTTTTAACACATTTTTGTCTTATAAGTAGGTATAAGGGTGCAAAAGGGGTTTTTCAAGGGATTTTAGGCAAAAAATGGAGAGTTGGCTAAGCAGATGAGTTCTGATGGAGATAAGAGGCTGGGCTTGGGTTTTTGAGCTTAACCAGATGTTAATCCAATTCCCTAGTAGTGAACCATATGGCTATAATGCCAAGGGGGGGGTATTTATACATTGCTTGGGGTTTATACACCATGGTTTTTATAATAGTAGGGAGAGGGTGACATAGGGAGTTAAATAATACAAGTTAGGGGTTAATATGGAGGGAGATGGTGAATGAAGATTGGTATTACTAAGTTTTCTTGGAAACAACTTAGTTTAAAGAGTAGATCAAAATGAAAAGAACTTTACACAAGAAATGTGGCTTCTGAGGCCTATGAAAGCGCACCATAAAAACCTGAATCTTTCTCACAAACATATCTTGTGAAGGGAGGTTAGTAATGAGTGATAAACAAAGGGAAAAAAGGGAAGTTAGACATGCTCCATTGTGTTGCTTTCCTTGTTTCTGGTTTGTAAATTTTAGCTTGGACGGAACACCACTTTTGCAACCCCATCTACCTACCCAACTATTTTTCCTAGCATTTTTTGTTTCTTCTTGGAGGGTGCATTTGGACTTGCAGACCCTTGATGTGCCTTTCCTTTACCCTTGGCTTTTTGCTTTGATTTCCTATCTAGCACTACCCTTATTTCTTCCAAGGCCCCAGATTAAGCAGTTGGGAACCTTAGTTTCTCTGCCTAACTACTGATCTGCCAAGATTAAACAGTTTGGACAGATTTCTTTCTCTATTCTACAACAAAATTGAAAACATGGCATGATCCAGATTAGACTGTTGGGTCATCCATCAAAACTTTAATAGGCATGAAGGCATGTACACACCTTGTCTTTCCTTGCAAATATGGGATCTTTGTAGCAGCAAAGCAGAGCATATTTGGCACTTTGAATTTGCCAATCATGAAATATAAAACCTATTGGTATAGGTATCCAACAGCACCAATACACAAATATAGTTAGTATGGAAGGGTATCTTTTTCTATGGCACAATCAAGTTTTTGTTCCTTGTTTTCGTTAGCAGTTATGGTGTCTATTGCCTACCCTTGGTTGAAGTTATAAACTACCCATGCGTTTTTTGGAAAGTACAATCAACTATCAATGTAACATCTTTTAACATTAATGGAAATATTTTTACAAAGCTTGCCAAAAAAAATTGTATATAAAATTCATTATGTTGAAAATGAGAAAGTAATAATATCTTTGATTCAAAATCATTACATTATATGTTACTTCCATGAACAAGTGGTTTACTCAATTATTTTGATATCCAAAAGAAATATGAAAATAAATTAATTAATATATAATTTCACATTGACATGTTGTCGTAATATGTATAGAAGATTTAATATAAAAATTAATTAAATTATTAAATTTATTTTTCTTTTTTTTCAAACAATGGTAAATTATATCATAACTCAGTTATCAAGCAAATAGTAGGGATAGTCATTATTGGTTCTTATTTGCGACTGCGAGTTGACTTATCACTATTATTTAAGAAAAACCACTCCACCTAGAATTACTTGGTTGTAGTCCATAAGAGGGGCTTTCACTCCTTCCAGATGCCTCTATATATATTGATTATAGAGAGCTCTGCATCCTTTTCCTAGGCTCGCGTCACCTACATATGCTCCTCCTACAGTTATCTTTGGCAGTTACTCACAGGTGTTATAGCTCCAAATCTCACTATTATGGTTTGTGATGCTGTACTCATGGCCTAGGGCAACCCATCCTTCCAGACCTGGTCCCAAATTTAAAAAACAGTGTTTTATTCCCTGTACGTGACATTGCCCTGAGTTAAACGCGTGTATACGCGGGTCCATATATACCCAACCCGCGTATATGTATTAAAACACTTTAAAAAATATAAAACTCCTTATTTTTGGGCGAAGATCGCGGGTTTTGCCTGCGGATCACCTGTTAGTGCCCGTGGCCCCAACTGTTCCCAACCAATTCCTAACTAGAAAACTACTTTGGAATTGGTATAAAAAGACATCAAAGGGAAGGCCTAAAGAAGGAGAGAAGAGAGAGAAAGGTTATTATACTGAGATTTTCCCCCTGACTAGGTCTGAAGACCCTTGTGCCTTCTGCACTTCCCCCATTTGTACATAAAACCCTTGTTTCCTTGTGATTTTATGTTTATCCACTAGTTATGGCATCATGGAGTGAGTCTTGGAAGGAGATATGCTAGAGGCTTGAGGTGGGACGGATCCAGAAGGAAGATTTTCTTGGAGCCTGCGAAAGGTTGCTCAGGTGATATTACTCCTTTTGTACATTCTATTTGTCTATAATAAAGAAACAAGTCTTGGTTCCTGATATGCTTCTTCTTTATGTTTATGATGTTCATGTTTGAATTTCATGTATGAATGGTTGTTTAAAGTTCATAACTAACTTCCTTCTTTTATAACATAAAGATGATTTTTGTATAAGTCCTTGCCCATATATTGCTGCATTCTTTGGAATTGGTTGTTTTGCAGGACAAGGGAGCGAAAGGGACTTGAAGAAGGGTTTGGACCCTTGAGGAACTACTTGAACGTAGGACCTGAGGTACGTCCTTCTTACTTTAGAATTTGCTTTTGATAGCATAATGGTTGTGTGAGTGCATGTTTCTCTATTTAAAAAACTTTCAGTCTGCTAGGGTTTCCACCCAAAAGCCCTAGGGGATCAAATCCCTCGACAATAGGCAGCTAGTGTTTTCATGCCCCCAATAACTATGGACCTCGATCTTGTAGATTACTTAGAGGACCCACTAATGGAGGGCTCTATCTGGACGACCCCACACTCATCTAAGGAAGACCGTGCTCCATTTAGTTGTGATATGAATGACACCATCACCAACTTACCTCTGTTTTCAGGGCCTTCAAACCACCCGGTGATCCTGCTGGACGATCCCTTGACCTGGCCATCCCTCTCCTCCCCCATGTCGTCACCATCGACATTAGCGTTTGTCTCTAGCTTCTTTAACCCTAACCCTTCAGAGACCTGTGCTGGACTTACTCACTTCCCTACATCCTCTGGTCACAACTCCGTTTTTCCCTACTCGTCGACCCCGGTAGCCTCGGTAGCACGTTCCTCGCCTCCTCCCCCCATTCCTCCCTCTGGAAGCTTTACAAACATACCTCCCTTATCGAAACCTCTCCCACCTGCTACACCCCCTATACTCGAGGACCCTCTTATCTCTTGAAGTAAACTTCCTCAAAAGGAAGACTCATCTGAGGAAGCAAGACCCCGCAAGAATGCTAGGTGCTTTAGATCCAAAGTAGAAGACATCATATTGTGGCTTGAAGAAGACATCAAACTAGCAAATACCATGGAAATTACTAACAGGGTTTTGGTCGGTAGGATTTGTAGATGGAACTACTCTACAGCATGCCTCAAAGCATGGTATTCAGAGGTTTGGGGGCATCACTTGGTAGACCTATCCACTGTCCAAACTTTTGTGAGGGGCTGGTTCGATTTCCGGTTCGCCAGGCACGATCACATTAACTAGGCCTTATCATCATACTGGAATTTTGAACACGTGCTCATCCTCTTGAAGCGATGGTCACCCCTTTTTGATCCAGAAATAGAGAAGATAGGAGTTGGCCCGATATGAGTCAGATTGTCGAGGCTTCCACCCCATTTCTGGTCAAAAGATATCTTTCGATGCATTGGAAATTCTCTCGGCATGTATATGGAGTTTGAAAATTCCTACCTCTCTACTAGGAAGATGGATTATGCCCAAATATTGGTACACATGGAAACAATAGGGGCTCTCCAGGAGCATATCACCACTCAATGGCGGAATTACACTAGGAAACATTTGTTGGATTGTGAAGGATTTCCCTATAGATGTCGTCGATGCCATAAGGTTGGACATGTATTCAAGGATTGTCTGCTGAATAAAAAAGGGTGACAAAAACTCACGAACATGGCAGGAGTAGCGCAGCTACTCAGGATCCTCCCCAGCATGTAACAGAGGCTGGAGAGTAGACACTGCAAGCACCTTTGGCAGAAGGAAGGGAGCTCTTTCAAGGTGCTAAGAAGAAGCAGGGGAAAGCTCCACTTTAGCCACCCTCTCCTCCACTGATGATAGCTCGGGTAGCTTCAGGGGACACTTTCACCACGGGTATGGAAAACCATCCTCTCTCTTTTGCTTTCTCTACATTAGATATTCATTTACCATATTTTTCTCATTCGCTTGATAGAGTTTTTCACCCCCTGGATGCTCCCCTTTGTTCCTCCCCCACATCTCAGACTCCTCCCCCCCCCCCTCCCAAACCCCTTCAGCAGTTCCCCATCAACCAGGCTTGCTCCATTTCACCTCCTCCCCCCATTTACACCCCAGCTATGCCTTCCATCCCCGTGGCCCCCCCACTCCATCTCCTGGCTCATTCCACCTGTCCTAATCATCGATACCCTACCCACTCAAAGTTCCGTTCGCAGGGCCCTGACATGTTAGGGGTTGTTGTTGACTCCTTCCCCTCCTTACCCGAGCCCTCTCAGGGTTGTCCCTCCCCTCTTACTAGATCCAAAAGCCAGGCAGGGGATGAGATCACCTCGGGGAAGCAAAGCATACTTAACTGGGTTCTTAGAGCAGAGAAAACCCTAAATCCACCCCCTCCATGAAGATGATCTCCTTTAACTAGCATGGGATGGCTACTCCCAGGAAAAAACTAGCCTTGAGATGCTTAATCTCATTTGAAGTTATCGATATCATATTTCCACAAGAAACCCTAGGACCTACCTGCTCTATCTCTCCTCTCCTCAAATCTTGGCTCCCGGGTTGGACCTTTCGCTCACTCGATGCAACAAGCTGATCTAGAGGGGTATCCCTAAGTGTCTATACCCACTCCATCAAATTGATTAGTGTTTGGGGGGGCATTGGATATATGGGAGCTGACATATTCCCATATTTCCTAGAAGCTAGTTTCAAAATCATCAATGTATATCGCTCGTGTCGAGACAGAGCTGAATACTGGCAGAAGTTTCTAAATCCATCTATCTTGTAGCAAGCTAATATCATCCTGGGAGGGGACCTTAACTTCTCTATTGGTTGTGCTGAGTCTTCGGGTCATTAAGCTTAAGTGGACTCCCTATCAGTCTTCTTTGAGAATCTAATGGAGGAACACAACTTGATAGATATCCCCTCTGCTAAATTCAACCCACCTAGAGGAAAAATCGAATAGGTGAGGCTAGCCTGAGTAGGAGGCTTGACAGACTCCTCATCAAAGAAGCTCTGACCAGTAGTGGATCTCACATCAGACAATGGGTTGGCTTGGGGGGCTTATCAAACCATAAACCCATCTACCTAGAGATACACGATGCTAGCCAAAAACCCAAGGCACCTTTTAAATTCAATTCCACATGGCTAAAGGATGCAGACTACATGAGGATGGTAGGTGACTTCTGGAATTCCCATCCAGTTGGTGCTGAGGGAAATATAGTGGAGGGGTTTGCACACAACATGAAGGAATTGAAATCCCTCTCAAAAGAATGGGCTCCAAGGAAAAGAGAACAGGATGACCAAGTGTTAAGAACAGTAGAGGAGGCAATCCTTACTTTGGAAGAGGGCACTGGAAGAATTATTGACACTCAGGAACAAAAATACAAAATGGATTCTCTCTTACAAAGAAGGACTCAAATCCTGAAGGACAGAGAAGAGAGCTAGAGACTTCGAAGCCGTCAATATGGCTCAAGGAGGGGGATGACAACACCAAAATTTTACCATAAATATGCAAATGGGAGGAAGGAAATCAACACTATTTGGGAACTTAAAAAAATACAAGGACAATCTATGCAATCCTTCCATGAATTGGCATCCTTGGTGAATTCTCATTTCAAAGACATCTTCAAGGAACCCTTCACTACTACTTTGGCTGAAGTAATGTGTATAGCATAGTCCTTCCCCAGATTTTTTGATCAAGAGGTTGAATAAGAACTTACTAAAGAAGTATCCGTTGATGAGTTAAAAGCAACTCTCAAGTGGCCTAAGAAGGATAAGAGCCCAGGACCGGACGGATGGACAATAGAGTTCTATATTGCCTTCTATGACATATGAGGGTTGGACCTCCTAAGACTCATAGAAGATTGCCGTAGTAAGGGAAGGATGTGGGAAGGTCTCAACTCCACCTTCATTTCTCTCATTCCTAAATTCAATAAGCCCTCGACCTATGACGACTTTAGACCTATCTACCTATGCAACTGCATCTACAAAATCATCGCAAAAATCATCGTGAACAACCTTAATCCTATTCTATCATCACACATCTCCCCTAAGCAGTTTGCTTTCCTGTAGAATAGACAGACACATGAGGCTGTTGGCACTACACAGGAGCTCCTCCACTCTGTCCAGACTAGAAAACTTAAAGGAATGATCTTGAAAATCGACCTTTCCAAAGCTTTTGACAGAGTTAATTGGCTTTACATCCAAATTCTGTTAACCCACCTAGGCTTTCCCTACCCCTTCATTAAATGGGTCATGAGTTGCATCACTAATGTATCTTATAGGGTGATAGTAAATGGTTCATCTTCCCCATTTTTTCATGCGGAATGAGGGTTGAGGCAAGGTCACCCTCTCTCCCCCCTTATATTCCTTCTCGTAATGGAGGGCCTCAGTAGAATACTCAGAGAAGAACACAGACAGTGGCGAGTCAGGGGAATCAAAATCATCGATGCATGCACACTGGCCCATATGCTATTTGTTGATGATGTTCTTATTTTCCTTAATGGAGTTATAGGTGATCTCACATATTTCCATCATGCCCTAGGGATTTTTCAAACAGCCATGGGAATGGTGCTAAATGAGGAAAAATCCACCATCACTGCTACAGGATGATCCAAATTGGAATTACAATTTGCACTCAGGTGATTCACCTTCACTGTGCTACCACTCGAAGAAGGCTTGAAGTATCTTGGCTACAAGTTAAAACCCCTTAGATACAAAATTGCAGATTGGTTATGGCTTATAACCAAGGTAGAGAAGCGACTAAACATCTGGTATCATAAATACTCGTCCAAAGAAGGGAGACTGGTTTTAATTAAGGCAGTTCTGGAAGTAAAGCTAGTATACTAGATGTCATTGGCATGGATCCCTTGAGGCATACTGGCCCATCTACAAAACATTTGTTGTCACTTCCTGTGGAAAGGAAAGCAGCCCGGGAGGAGTTTTTCATGGACAAACTGGAAATCTCTTGCTCTACCAAAGTGATGGGATGGATGGGGGATCAAGAGGTTGTAATTTTTCTCCAAAGACTTGGTAGCGAAGTTAGGATGGCAACTACTCAACAATCACAATTTATGGATGAAGGTGGTTGTCTCTAAGTACATATCCCCCTTCAACATCATTGATTGGATAATACAGAGCCACATGAACATAGCTAACATATCCATCATTTGGAAGGCAGTACTAAACACCAAGGAGCTCATACGAAATGGATTGACATGGAGAGTCCAGTCTGGAGCACAGGTGCATTTAGGCGTGGACCCCTAGGTTGGATGTGGCAGTGCTCACAAATTATCTGAGGAGCTGAGAGCTTTTCTAACCGAGCAAGGCATTACGCACATTTGTCATATCGCTAACAATGCTTAATCCACACTGTTTCAATAGGCCTGGAAAACAGGAACCCGTCTTAACATACCACTATGTTGGCAACAGGAATGGTAGGACTTCACAAAAGCTTTAATTGAAGCTCATATAAGAATTACAGATGAGGACAATGAACTTATTTGGGCTTTCACCAAACATGGCATATATACCCCCAAGATAAGATATCAGGTGCTGATGGAACCTTACAAGCCACCCACTATTGAGCCATGGTGGAATCTTATGTGGAAACTAAAGGCAGCCCCTAGAACAAGGCTTCTCATGTGGTCCATACAATGTAATAAGGTCCCGACCGGTGCTAATCTGATGAAACGATCATTCTTTAGCCCTTTTTGGTGTCACCTTTGCAAGAATAGTTGTGAAGACATGGATCATCTCTTCTTAAGCTGCCCTATAAACAAGAGCTTTGGAACTATTTACTTCACTCCCTATCACACTCTGTTGGCATGGAAATAACACTGCAGATGCTTGGAAACAATGGTGGACAGAAACTTTTGAAAAAGAAAGGAACATCCCTCTACTCACATGTTGGGCTATTTGGATAGCTATAAATTGAATGATTTTTCAGCAGAAGATCCCATACTAGCCCTCCATATTGACTAGAGTCTTAGCCGATTACCATTCCATTCCCAATGAAGGTGCTCAACCATCCCAAAGAATCATATCTCTTGAAACCAAAAACACTTCCTAGCCATGGGCTTATTTTGATGGCTCAGCTCAAGGGACTAGATGTGGAGGGGGTGCTTTACTACACTTATCTGAATCTCACTCTTTCAAGATTCAAATGGGACTGAGCAGAGGGACAAATAAATTTGTTGAGATTTTAGCGGCTAAAAACCTCATTCACTTTGCATTGAACAAACAATGTTTAAATCTACAAATTTTTGGTGATTCTAAAATAGTTTGTAACTGGTTAAACAAGAAAACTCAATGCAATGCTTTTTCACTAAGGCATATTTTGGGCGAAGCTCTTAGACTCATATCAAATTTTGACTCCTTTTCCTATCAACACATTTACAGGGAGCACAACGCAGTTGTCGGCCATCTATCCAAGGAAGTTGTGTTCAGGGATGATGCTACTTGGTTGATACAGGAGGATTGAGAGGGAAACACATATTAGTACTACCATAGGCCATTCATAGATCCCAGATATTGACACAGGCACAATTTTGATCAATTTTAATTTAAATGGTCATATGTAAATATTTATATAAATTCTTGTTTTTATGTTAGAACTAGTCTCTCTGCGAAGAGAACTTCAGCATATTAATATTTTTTTGAATAGTTCCTCCACTGGATGGAGTACTCAAGAATTACCTTCATTTTTGTCAAGCATGGCCTCACCATATGTATAGGCTCTGCATCTACAAAATGTAATTTCTTATTAATAAAGGAAATTACGACTTTTTCTAGGGAAAATATATATATATATATATATATATATATATATTATATATATAATTTAATTTTAAATAAACATATATAGCTTTGGTTCTGCATCCTTTTATTTGCACGTACTTGTTTTATATATCAGCTAAATTTCAATTTCGAGTTTACCTTAGAAAAATCGCAATTTGGATTAAAAAGTATAGACAATGTTTATAACCAAGGTTAGATATAATTGCAATTTGGATTCAAAATTAGTAATTAAGGTTATAAGAAAGGTAAAAGTTCTAACATACATCAAGATAATTAAATAAAATGTATTTGTCACAAGTTTACCTTTACAAAATAAATATGTAATTTTAGCTTTAAAAGTGGGTAGTTCATGTAATTTTTACATAGGAAAAAAAGGATAGGTTGAGAAGATGTATGATGTAGTTGTTCTAGATTCTTAGTTTGAGGTGGATGGAATGAATTGCTTTCGATTAACATCAAGATGGAATTTTCAAAGAGAAATATTACAATCCTTATGGAACTATGACATGGATGATTTGGTATTATATATGTTAATATTTTATTTTTTATTTTTTTTTATTTTATTTTAATTTTTAGAGAAAATTTTAGTTTAAAATGGTTTTACGAGGAAAAATAATAAAATAATAGGTAAAACAATAAAAGAAGAATTATGAATTTTGGAGAGAAAAGAAGAAAACTACTTTGTTTTTATTGTATTTTTGGCTTATCTCCATATAAGTTTACTCAAACTTCAAGTGTAGACACTTGTTGGATGCATAATTAAACTCCACATCAAACAAGTACTCATTATGCATTGTTCTAAGAAGGCCCCCATTGATAAGAATTGAAGATACATTAAAAAATCATGTTCAACATGTTTTTTTAATGTATCTTCATTTTTTATTAATGTGGACCTTCTCGAAAGTATTGATAATGTGTACTCATCTGATGTGGAATTTAATTTTTCATCCAATGAGTGCCTACGCTTGAATTTTGAGTAAACCTATAAGGAGATGATCCAACAATACAATTAAAAAAAATAGTTTTTTTATTTTCTCTCCAAAACATTCACATGTATCTCTTTTTAAATTTAAAAGATTTTGACTAGTTTGCGTATTTTGTACATGAAAATTTCTTGGGCATTTTTAGGCTAAAATTTCCTCTAATGCACAAGAATCGGTAGAACTTCAACCTATCATCAAGGAGGCCTTAGGTTGAGTTGGAGGGATTTCCCCTATACTCTTGATCCTAATGCAATTTCCCACAAGCATGTTAGATAGGTTAATCGAATTTTGAACCTAGGAAGGGCTCCAATCTTGGTCAGCAAATGATTTTTGGTGTAGGATGTCCACTGTTTGGCCTAGCCTGAAGGGATTTGCCACTATACATGTTATTCTCCATTTTTTTCTTTAGCTCTAAGAAGTAATAAAAATCCATCTCATTCATTAATTCATGTGGCTCAATTCTCCTTTTGCCCCTTGATTATGTTAATAATATAAGAAAGGAAAAAATTGACTTTAGTAGATTCCCAAAAATAATTAGTGAGATGATTATCATTTTTTAAATCAATTAAAAGATTTATCAAATTCTGAATCAATGAGAAGATTATTTTGTATGACTACCTTTCTTAGTACATACCCTTCCAACGTTCATAGGAAAAAGTTTAGATTCAAAATTCTACACTATTTAAATCCCTCCCTTTTTGGATGGATGCATAGTCCCATGATCATTCTATTTTTCATCCTTTATGGTAGGAAACACATGGACCCTTATTGTTTGGTTGGAATTTACTTCATGTTTCTATCATGCTCACATCTAAAACCATTAGACTAAAAATAAATGCTTACATTAAAACATTGAGGGAAAAAATTAAGAAAACACAAAGATATATGAATGAATAGAATATATGGATGCATTCTAACTCTCATGTTAACAAATGACAACAACCTTAATGTATCTGAGCCATAATCATTGCAAACCGAACATTCGTTAATGTTGCAAGATGTTGTTGATAAAATCAAGGTTGCTAGACCCTTCCAAAACTTTGTTTACCCATTCCACATAATCCCAAATTAAAATAATGAAGCTAACTAATAAATAAGTTGTGGCCCTTTATTCTTTTCATGAAATCCCAAGGAAGTATAGTAGATTTCCCATGAATGGGTTTGATCAAATAATGTACAAGAGAGGTTGATTGCTTGCCTCCAATCCCCATGCAAACTTTATCAATAACTCATTTGATGAATTGCATTACTTCCAAATTTGAGAATTATATTACTTACAAAAGATACATAAGATATTAATGATACTCTATGTTCATCTAACCATTCACGGAACTGAGTTTGCTGAGTCATGAAAAATACCATCTTTTCACATACATTTGCCATATTTTCACAATATTCCCTTTATTTTTAATCCTTTTTCATTTTATTATAACCATTTAGTAAGTCCATTTTAATATTCTATGTGGAATTAGGTTTAAGGCATTTTCCAATACATTTATTTTAGCATTATATGTGAATTTATGATTAAATATTAAAAAATTAAATATTTTCAATTATCTTTCAAAATTGAATTAGTATGTTAGTAATTATAGAATTATGTGGATGATTATCAGAACAAACAAATCTTGTAATAATACATACTTTTACCACTTTGTCCAAATTGATATAGTCAAATACTAATTTCCTCTTCAACTATTGAGGATTTGTTAAGGATTTGCGATCATCAATAAATCATCTGAGATAAGGAAATATTCTTGGATTTTTTCAAGAGATTAGTTATTACTTGTTAGAAAATATCTTGAAGATGTTGGTGACATACTGATTTTTTGCTAAGTATTTGGAATCATTAATTAATCATCCAAGATATAGAAGAAATCTGGAGATTTTAAAAATATTAACTATTAGTTGTTAACAAATATCTTGGACATACTGGTGACTCCCTGATTTTTTTGCCAACAAATATCTTGGACATACTGGTGACTCCCTGATTTTTTGCCAAGGATTTGGGATCATTACTAAATCATCCAAGATATGGGAAAAAATATTGGAGCATTTGAAGAGATTAATTGTTAGTTGTTAGCAAATATAATGAAGATACCAATCATAATGCTTTTTAGAAAATGGTTGTAACCACATTAGAAACTTGTGGATCTATATTTAATATTTGATATTTCAGTTTCAAAGTGAGTTTATGTATAACTAAGAGTACCTCCTTCATTCTAAAAGAGGGATCTTAGAGCACATATCTAGATTATGGTAGCAAAGAAGAAATATTCTTGATATATTATTTCACATATATTGTGACTCTTTTCTAGTTTTATATGTAGTATGTTTTGATTTAGTTTTAAGATGTTATTATATAATTTCCTACTTTGATTATTTGGAGTTTGAACACACTTTTTGAGATCTTGGTAGTATTTTATTTTGGTTTAGTCTATACAATTTGATTTTATGGAAGTATGTTTCCTTTTGTAATGATTCTTGTAAACTCATATATTAGTTTTATTTTCATAGAAATGATCCATGGAAATAAGAAGTGCCTAAATCATGTCAAGATATAACTTAGTGACTACATGTTCCTAGTAGCATGACATATGTTCAAGTACATGATCCTTGTCAAGAATGAGTAATTTTACATTTGATTGATGAAGTGTGGTGTGTTTTATTTTTGTAGTTAATATCTATTCATTGAATTATATGCTAAAATTTATTTAATGGAGTATTGTTCTAGAATTTTTAGATCTTGATAATTGCATACTTAACTACAACTTGATGTATAACACATATGGATATATTAAGGTATCATTCAATGATAGATTTGTCTTTTTGTTACATGCAATTGATTTTACAAGTTTAAGCATTAGTAGAATATACATATAGCATTTTAAGTAGATCATACTATAATGAATCTAATTCTACACATACAATCTTTGCATTTCATATTTTTTCATACATCATATTGATAACAATATGTAACATGATTTATACGTATAAATCAACTAATATTTTTAACACCATTTCCAAGGAAATGCAAAAAGAATTAGAAATTTTGTAGTATATAATTTTAGAAGCATATAAATTTATTTTCATAATGTAAAAAGTACTTCAAATAGAACGGAAGTAGAGATAGTAAGATGACGACTACTAGCATATTCACTATAAGAATTTAAAGAATGATATTTTAATAATACATAGATAAAATTATGAATAATATGATGGATTTTATGGGTAAACTACTCCATCCATTTCTCACTTTTGTTGCATTAAGAACCAATTCATTTACTAATATATTGTCAAGAAGATCTATAAGAGAAGGAATACATCTAAAGAGAAGAGAAAAATGAAGTTTTAGAAGCTAAAACGGGATCACGAATATTCACTTAAGAACACATATTTCATTAAAATTAGAATTAGCATGGTTCTAGAATTTTTTACTTTAAATAGATTGATTTTTTCCAAAATGAGGAATTAGAAAATCGATATATTCAATACTTTTGTGATAAAGTTATGATAATAAACTATGTAACACAAATTTATATAAACTTACAAAAGAAAATATTTCATGTATTCATGTCCTAATGAATAATA